>APFE031750749.1:210052-231319 GCA_000404065.3 Pinus taeda
ATGATGATGATGACAATTAACACCTACTAAGATCATAATAATTTTATCAAATTTTAATATGGCGATGATATTAATTGGATTTATTTAGATTTTTAGTTTTTTGTTCGAAAAACAATAAGGTAAGCATTCCAAAATCACCATAGTTTTGATGACTTAGAAGGTCAGGAAGCTTTGTATTGTAACAAATATTTTGATATTTTGATATAATTTGGATACACATACCACACTTTGTGAGAAAGTACTTTTGATCTTCAATCATCATACTATAACAAATAATCAAAATTCATTTATCCTACATGTTTTGAGAGTTTTATAAAACCCAGTTTCAATATAAAACTCATAAGAGTTCATATTTTAGCATTTTCTATTTTCTTCTTTATGTTAGTTAAAATTTAGAGATACTTTTGATCTTCTAAATTAGGGTTGACCACCTCCTTATAATATATTAATTTTCATTCATCCTCTAGAATTACTTATACAACAATAGATTCTCCTTAAATTGAGATCTACTAATATTTTCAATATTATCACTATTATACAGAATGACTTCTTACATTATTCCCCGCTAATTTAACCTTAACTCATTATCTTATTTTGGGGAGTCTCATGTCATATCTTATTCGTATACATTAAGTACCTAACGAATATATATTCATCTTAACAATACATCTACCAAGTGTCAAGAGGGATCAAATCTCTTGATATGTAAACATCTTTTTGAGTACAAATCTTGAAAAAATATTTGCACTTCAAAGATTTAATTCCTCTCAATGCAACAAACCTTTGGTTAATATGGATCTATAATTTCTCTCTTTCTCTACACACACACTCATCATGTGTAATTTTTCATTTTCTAAAATTTATTTTTGAATGAGTAAATGGATAAGACATCTTGAAAGTCCCCTTGGACACTTGAATTGTGTAAAATAATTTATAATTGTCTTCAAATTCATCTAAAATTTATACCTTCTTTTTATCCTTTCTTACACTATAGTTCCAATTGATTTTTTTTTCATGTGAGAAACAAAAATTGCCATATGATTATTAAATCCCAATAGTTCAAATTAGCTTTGTGATAAATATATAGTGCACAATATTTTGTGATAAATATATAGTGCACAATATTTATATAAAAACATGTGCTCCTAATTATTAACTCTTATATAAAAGAAATTATATTAAATAAAAGAAATTATATTAAATGATGTGTTTTAGATTTAACAATCATCACATTAATTTTATGAGTGTTTAGTTATAACCTAGCAAAAGATAAATGATTGAAATTTATTATAATGACTTTTTATTCCAAAAATACAAACACACACAAAGAACATTTCTTGAACATAGTGATTTGACTAAATTTTATGAGTGTACATACTGTATTTCCAAAAACACATATCCCAACACATACATCTTAAAATTTGCTGTAGATCTTAATTATGTCACGCTGTTAAATAATAAAATTCTTTTATGTATAAATCAAACTTCTAAAACAATTTTAGAAGGAAATTCGATGTTCTTTCAGCTTTAAGATGCACAGGATGGCGTCATTTCGATCTATCCCTGGGATCCCGTGGGAATACAAAATCGTTGGTCTTTCGCATAATCCGTCGTTGAAATTGTTAGAATCAATTATAATAATTCAGAATTGCAGTTCGTAGTATTTGAAATAACAATTTAAGTTTATTTGGGAATCACTAGAGTTGGTGGTATAATAAATAATATTTTTAATTTCCTGAAATATTTTTAGAAATAATATTATTTAACTTATTTTACTAATATACAAAAATTATAGATATTAAAAAATATTTTTAAAAAATAATATTATTTAATTTCCTAACAATAAAATCCAATATACTTTATCAAAATAAAAAATCTGTGCTTTCCATAGATATGATTTTTCATATTCTACACTTTTCATTAACTTTTAGCTTACCAATATAAAAACCCTTTACTTTTTATTATATATTCAATATATATCACATCTTTTCACTCAACCCATATCTTAATATAAACTATATAAACCCACTGTGATATAGTATTGCTGGAGCTAAGCCCTACGAAATCAGAATGATTGTCAAGAGCTAACCAACCTGCCATAGGGTATTAAATGACTGGTTAATTGCATCTTTTTTAACTTTATAACACAACCGCATAAAAAGATAAATAAAAAATAATAAAAAATGTTATAAAATTAAAAGACATACAACTAACCGATTATTAACCACTTTGTATCAGAATTTACCACTGATATGCGTAGAACGCATCGTACCATTTTAGTCAAATATTTACTGTTGATCAAATTTTAGTCAAATATTTACAAGTAATTTGATTTGACAGTTCACCTGTCATATTACCGTTTCTTCCTTATGCGACAGATTACCATAGAAGCCAAAGAAACTTTGCATCATTTGCCGGGCCCACTGGGGTCTGTTTCAATAAAGATTCCTCAACCATTTACCTGTGGAGTCATTAGCTGCTTGACTATCTCCAATGACCTCACAACCACTGCCATCACCTCGAATGATTTAGAAGGGAACAACATTTTCAAGCGTATACCCGTATTCATATAATATGATATCTAGATTTTGATTCTGACAAACACCTATAACCGATTTTACAGGAGAAATATTTAGTCCACGTTGTTATCCTAGTAATAGCCTTCAATTTATCGATTCCACTGACATAAACAGATCCAGGGTTTAAGAATTTTGAATACGCTATAAGAACGCTCTTTATTTATCTATAAATACACAGTATGTGAATATTGTTGCGTCCAAACTGTTACAGCTGTAGTAGGAAATTACAAAATATATGGATTTAGAAAGATCCATAACCCCGAGCACCATAGCCTATGTTGTTGCTTTTTGCGTCGAAGTGTTACAGAAGTACAAGATATGTATAGAGAAGAAAGCAATAAACTTAGCAAACACTAAGCACCATAGCCTATCTTCTTGCTTACAACTTACAAGGTATCACAGACCGTTGGCGCAAACGACAGCACGTTCCTCCCGTTGTCATAAAGTATTTGGTAGTTCTGCTGTTGAATGTTACCGAATATTGACATCCCATTGCTGGGCAACATTGCAAGGCATGCTATGCCACTGGCATCAGTATATATGTAGTTCTCTTTTGGCAAATTGAAATCTGCTCCTTCGAAGTGGAATGTTATAGTCGGAAAGTTTGAAGTTGAAGAGGCAGATTGTTGGTCAAAACAGAGGTCCAGTCCAACGTTAGACCCATCAACCTGCGGGAGACTAACTGACGAGATGACTGCTTCCTTCACAGCGTCATATCCAGTCTGTTCCAGATATGTGACAGTGGTTCCGGAGTCTATAATAACTCCGCCATTCCCGTCTAATTGAAGATCAAAAGTACCATCGGGAATGTCCAATAATTGGCCACCAACGCTGATTCCCTCCAACGAAAGATAATAGAAAGTTGGCGTCGATCTGCTTTGAACCAGGGGAGTCGAACTGAAAGTCTTCGCCTTCAAACTAGCGGTCTGGCCTATAAACAAAGGACTGGTTTTGGAAGGTGGATCAGTAACAGAGACGAGACAGTAAGAAAACTTGTTACCCACAGACTGGCCAAGCTGTGAGATGAAGGACAGAGGACCTCGGCCGAAGCCTACTAATCCGCCTCCTTGGCTAAAGCCACCTCCTTCATTGTCCTGCCCGCAACCAAACGCAATATGGGGAAGGGATTGAGAAGAAAGGGTAAAGCTTTCGTAAGCAAGGATACCCTCCGTGGAGGACTGGTCACCATAAGTATACAAGTATTCGCAATTTGAACCACTGCAAGAATACAGCGGAAGAGCTTGGCAAAGAGAACTTGAGCAGGGGACCTTACTGTAACTGGATGAGTCGGAGGGATCAAAGATTGGAGTTGGCTGGCGATAACAATCACTGCAGGGCTTGCACTGTGTCCATGTGAGGTCGCTGCCGGTGTCCAGAATTGCAGAAAATGATAAAGATGGCGTACCAATCGCCATCTTCATGAGAAATTCTCCACTTCCTGCATATACTGGAGCCTCCACTGCCTTCACTTCATCAACAGACTTCTGCAGTCTTTGTAGTCTGTCTTGACTGCGTTTGATCGCTCGTTTCAGACGGTCAGTGGATGAAATATTTCCTGGAGAAAATGGAGAAAGCGGTGAATCTGTACGCACAAGATCTATTCTCAATCCAATAACGGGTTCCTCTGGTAATCCTACACCAACTACTTCATGTACTGGAAAGTTGGTTACATGCCTGCATTGGATCAGAGGAAATACTGAGATGAACAGCGTGAAAGTAATAAGCAGCCATTTGCAGGCATCGAAAGATCTAGCCAATTGCCTAGCCATATCTTGTCTACAACTCGCTAGAGAAATTTCCAGAGATTAGGAGAACAACTAACAAGAGGATACAAAAGGATTTTATGTTGTGCTCTGTGAGATCCATTGTATTTATAGGAGGCAGAGTACCTCCCTTAGTCGCAAGGAGCGATGGGTATCTATGAACTTGACAAATATGAACGGAGAATTGAACTATTTGAGACATCAATGATATTTTTTCCGATTATTATTGTGGAATCTCACTTCCAGACAAGCAGATTCTATCACTTTTTGGTTTACACTGCCAACTTATGAACCGGTCCGATTTATACTTTTTGATGCATAAAAAGTAAAGCATTTGCCGTTCAAACGATTCTCCATAGCTGCACAAAAGCTATAAACCATTTCATATTAACAGTCACTAAAGCTATATACCAACGAACCCCATAGTCGGGGTAATCGTAAAATGTAGGAACGTTTTAACCCGAATTCGGTGCCGTCGCTAGGTTAATTATACGATCTAGGAATAGCGCCGGGCAGTTCAATGGGTTATGGTTATAGTCATGAAAATGAAGAAGTATTATGTGGGAAAAAAATTAGAGATTTAAATCTCTAGATTCACTGATATTTAATGAGTAACATATAAACGCCTAATAATACAATATCATGCTGGTACAAAACCACCAACCAATTACCCATTTCTTAAAACACAAAAAGGAAACTACTAAATTTTAAGTGCGGCTGACAATTTGAAAAAAAAAAAACCAAAACCAAAAACCAAAAACCTATAAATTTAAAGTATGTATGAATAGGAGAGGGGTTCTTAAATTTACAACCAGGTTAAATTGAAATATAATTATAATTAGATAATGGGCAAGAACTCACACACAACGTGGCAACATTCTGCACATTGAAGATAACAATTTTCTGCCTATAGAAGAAGAGGGACAGAAGACGAATCAGAACAGGATTAACATCAACAATGGCGTGAGCAGTTTTGTTTGGGGTCGTGTCAAAGCAGAGTGATTGAAAGCAGCATGTCAGATTAAAAAATATGGTTTGTTAGGCGGGCAAACCACAGCTAGGGCTCCATGGGGTGAGAATCTAATCGAGATGGGGTCACAGACACAACCCGCCGTCTCTTTCAAGTATCGACAGAGATCCCATTGGCGGAGTCCTATACAGCCCTGCGCACTTGTGGCGCACTTGATATGAATTTAAAGCTTTCTTATAGATCTCTTCCTTATAGATTCTAACGGTGGGGTCTGTCTATAGGAGTGTTGGCAGTGACAGTGAGGCTTGAGATGAATATAAAGCTAACTACTAGTCGATCAGATTCGATATTGGATGAAATAGTGAGAAATTCTGATGGTGGGGTTGTGTATAATCCTGTTATAAGGCTAACTACTAGCCCTTCTTACCTCCGATTCAACAAGCGTACTTGCGTTAAAATGAGTAGGCAACTCCAATAATTAAAGCCCTCCGTTGTCTGATGCCTTCGCTTCCTGGAAGTTAAAAAGGCTTTTGATGCTCTATACCGATTCCTGTGAACCTCTTTCCCTCTACTTAAAAAACTCGTTCACACTGTAAGTATTGTCCCTCATCATCTATTCTCCCTGCAGCATCTATTGAAAACCGCCATCTCAAACATGAACACTGAGTGGAACGTATGTGCAGCGATGGAATTTGACGGGACTGTCATGTCATGTCATGGGGTGATTTGTCACGTATGTGCAGCGATGGAATTTGACCAGACTGTCATGTGATGTCATGGGGTGATTTGCCAGTGAAATATAGTAAAAATAAATTATAAAACCCACATTATTCTCTGTTGAAATTGTGAAAATAAACTAGGAAATGTAAAAATCCGCAAACCTGATGACTGATTCTGCTTTTAAATTCTAACCCTGTGTAGTCTAACTAATTAACGTTCTTATGTTACATTGGTCAGAAATCTGGTCAAATGGCTTTTGTTGAGTTGTGCAAGCAATTTGGTGAAGATAGTTTTTGTTTGAGTTGTGCAAGAAATTGGGTGAAAATAGTTTTTGTTTGAATTGTGCAATATACAAAATTTGAGTATTGCAAAATTACAAATAAGAGGTTTGTGTATTTCAAAATTATAAATATGAGTTACATATTTATTAGTTTGATTTTATATATATTTATATTTATATTTAAAAAAATTTAAACTCTAAATTTAACCATTAAATAATAAATAAATAATTTATGACTGTTACTACCAATTAAATCTTTATAGACCGAATATATATAGGCAATAATTGAATCATTTGACCGAGATCTTGAGTAAGCAGCTTCACTAGCATCTCGCGTGTGATGCTTTTTTCTTTGTTGTTGGGGCTAGAACTTCAATAGGTAGAGGCGACTGACAGACCCTGGCTATAGGCATGGGCTACCTGGTGATCCTATTCCCTATAGAGGTATATATTTTCTCTTTTTAATCCCAAAAATGTAGACACACTTTACATTATTTATTTATTATTTTTTTTTAATGTTAGACACACTACTTACTTTATTTATTTATTTATTATTTCTTTTTTTTTTTAATAGGAAACCAGTGGCTGGCAGCTACCAAGTTTATGGAACCTTGGATCGATTCACGTTACGAGTTGGGCTGTCCTCGGACATTAACCATTAATTTTAAATACTTAAATCATATTGATGATAGTTTATTAATTTTAAAGTTTTAAAATTTAGAAGTTTTATGTGTTATAAATTTATTTAATTTAAATATATATTTATTAAAACTATAAAAAAATATATAAGTTTTTTCTTATTTTCAAATTTAAAATATAAAAAATATCATTTTTTCTTATTACAAATTAAAAATTTAGAGGAATTTAGATTACAATTCTATATATGTATACATCACGATACCCTAGTATTAATAAAAAAATCTTAAATTTATGGTGTTACATATGAGATTGACTTATTAGTTTTCCTTTTTATTCTTTTGGTTTTCCTTTTTACTCTTTTTCTTTCTTACATCAGTCAAACCAATAGAGCTATGAGTCATATCTAAAGGTGGATATAAACCTTAAATTTATGGTGTTACATATGAGATTGACTTATTGGTTCTCCTTTTTTATTCGTTTTCTTTCTTACATCAGTCCAACATATAGCGTTGAGTCATATCTAAAGGTGGATACATATCGTTGATAGTTTGAAGGAGCTTTATGGCTAATGAATCTTCCTTAACTATTATTTATTTCTCACTGTCTGAGTGGTCAGACTCATGGGTTCACTTTTTCCCACTGATTGTTGGCATAGTCATTGTTGAATCCTTATCACTGACCTATTCCATCAAGGGCACCTTTGTAGAGGGATGAGACAATGCCACTGGGTTCTGAACCAAATCTGGAGAAGTTGAGTTGTCAAGGGACGACTTCTGCTATCGAGTGTGGTGCTTCTTATGATCTACAAAATTCTTAGAGCTCGAGGAGCCTTCTGATCCCTCTAGCTTTGCGATTAATATTATAAACTAAACGAAGTAATAAAACCAAGGGACAAATAATATTTTAATCTCAAGGGACTAATAAACCCAAGGGACGATTAATATTATAAATCCAATGTATTGTAAATCCTACGATTAATCTTACAAAGCCAAGGGATTATAAACCCTAGGGTTTAATAAACCAAAGAGATTATTAAAATTATAAACCCAAGGGATTAATATTATAAACTTTTGGGATTCATAAACTCAAGGGATTATTAATATTATAAACCCATGGGATTAACAAACCCAAGGATGGTCATAATTGACCAAAGAAGACCATTTTCAACCATGGTTAATCATGGTTGACTATAGAAACGTTAAGTGACCATTATGATCATGGTTGATGGTGGTTGATCATGGTTGATCATGGTTGAAAATGGTTGACATTAAATGATCATGGTTGATCATAGTTAACCACACTCAACCATGGTTAACCAAATTCAACCAAATAGACCTTGATCATGGTTGATGAAATTCAACCAAGGTTAATCATGGTTGACCATAATTTACCGTTGTTGATCATGGTTGACCATAGTTGACCAAAGTTGATCTTGGTTAACCATAAAGACATTAATCATGGTTGACCATATTCAAGCATAATTAACCATGGTTGATCATGGTTGACCATAGAGACATTGATTAAAGAATATGACCATGGTTGATGATGGTGCACCATGGTTGATCATGGTTGACCATGGTTAACATTGACTGGTCATTTTTTAACATGGTTGACCATGTTTGACGATATTCGAACATGGTTGACCATGTTTGACGATATTCGAACATGGTTCATCACAGTGGACCATGGTTAATCATGGGTGACCATATTCAACCATGATCGATCATATTTGATAAGCTTTTACCATATTCAACCATTGTTGAGGAAGCTTTACTTTATTCTAAACCATGGTTGATCATGGAAGGTCATGATTGACCATGGTTGACCATGAGTTAGACTGTCAAACATAGCCCAACATAGTCAACCATAATAGTAAATGTGGTTGACTAATTTTGTAATGTTACATTACGACATTGGATAAATTTCAATATATTGTAATATTTTAACAATGTTTGTCGCATTGTGACGTTGGATAAATTTATGTATCATCCAAATATCACAACATGTTAGTTATTAATATTAATAGACAATTATGTTTTATTGAATTTGAATATTGTTTATTGTCAAACATAGTTGAATAATCACCCAATTATTAAATGTGGTTGACCACATTTTGTAATGGCACATTATGATGTTGGATAAATTGAAATTTAATGTAATATTGTCAAAATGGTTGTGACATTGTGACAATTTATGTCGCATTGCAACATTTAGCTTGAATCCCTTAGGTTTCTAATCCATTAGGTTTATAATATTAATAATCTTTTGGGTTTATTAATTACTTAGGTTTTTAATATTAGCCGCTTAGGTTTATAATATTCAAAAATTGTGTTTAGTAATCTCTTAGATTTATAATATTAATCCCTTAAGTTTGTTAATCTTGTGAGTTCATTAATCCCCAATATATAAATAGTATTAATCCATTGGAATTATATTAACCCTAAAATTAAATATAATAAACCTTAAAATTAATATTAAAGCGATAATTAATTAGATATAATAAAATAAATATACATAACATTAAATTAAATTATTATAATGATATTTATTAATAATCATTAAATAAAAATATAAACTAAGTAGTTTAAATTACAAAATTTATATTAAATTTAAAAAATCTATAATTAAAATATTTGTATTATAATAACATATAAAGGAAATACGACCATATTTTAATTTCAAATTCTAAATCTAATTAATTTAAATTTTAAATAAAAAATAGCTAGTGATAACGATTATTAGGGTTAAACTATTATTATATTTACAAATTAATAAATTTTAATAACTATAATATTTAAAAAATATTATATATTTAAATTATTTAAAAAGACATTATAAAAATCAATTATATAATATATATAAGAGTAATTAACGCAATGAAGGAGAAACATAATTTATAAATTAATAAAAAGTTAATCAATTAATATTTAAAATATATATATTTAAATTATTTAGAAATAAATATTAAAACTAAATATTATGATGATGATGGTTAACGTTTATTGAGACCAAATTTTGGTCTATTGGACCTAAAGAATGAATTATTTAGTTTGATTTAAGATTTTATTCTTATGCTTAAAAACCTTGGAGAGAAACCTCCTGAGCTCACTATACTTTTGACATCGTAAAAGGCTAGGAAGGTCAGTTTTGCAACAAAGATTATGAAACTGAGATCTAATGTGGTTGTATGCAATACACTCTAAGAAGAAGTGATTTTCATCCTCCATGTTCATATTCTCACAAAGATGAAAGACCATTTCCATCTATGGTGTTTTAGGAGCTGCCCAATGACCCATTTCACCATAAAACTCATGAGAGTTCATTTTAATCTGGGTATATTAATTTTCTTCTTTGAGCTAGTTAAAACAGAGAGATACTTTTGATCTTCTAGAGTGGGGTTGATGACCTCCTTATAATATCTTAATTTTCTTTCCACTGCTAAATCTTTCTCACACCACATTTTTCTTTGAAATTAAAAATAAAATTAATTTTAATGTGATTAATATTTTACCAAACAACATTTTGGTGAATCTCGTAATAAAACCATGAACATGATTGAAAAAACATATTTACATTGCGCCAATTTCGCGAAAGTTCACGTTGACTTTGATGGTTAGTAGGCATCGTTATAAATAGTTGCGAAAGTGCAAAATGAAGTGTTTTGTAAGAACTACAACGAGGTTTAAGAGACCTATCATTTAATTGCGGGAGACTCGTGAACGTTAACATGACACCTTTACAATATTCCAATAGGTTTAACAGACCTACTATTTAATTGCGCAGAGACTCGTGAACGTTAACATGACGCCTTTACAATATCCCAATAGTTGATAAACTTAAAAAGGAAAAAAATATCCCAAAAAACTGAAGGTGCCATTCTATTAAGTGCCAGAATCCAAAACCATAAAAAGAACAACTTATTTTAGCCCACAGCATAGATCCGTCTCTTAGCAAGAGTTATTAAGTATTAGGATCCGGCCATTTCTAACCTGATCCTGCATATCAAAACGAAAATTCCATTTAATAGGGAGATATTAATCAGGAGATATAGTTTTGAAATCATTTGTAGGTTCGTGTGACGTTTCCTATAGATTCAGCTGTTGTCGCAGATATGAGTCTGCCCAGCACCTATATATCGCGAACATAATGATGAAATACATAATCTATCCTATCGTAGTGTCATGAAATGGCAGTGCACCTTGAGATAAGTTGCATCTCTTTTTTATGTCCGCATTGCAGAATATTGAAGTCCAATTTCACCAACTCTAAAATTTTGAATACATGGGGAACATGGATCTGTGGATGGAGAACATTTCTTGAAATTCAGGATTCATTTTCTTAATTCATTGAAACTGAAACCTTATGGACAAAGTTAGTACTTGGAAACGTTCCTGGCCTCCCATCTCGGCGCATCACAATGCCATGGAAATTCTAATGCATGTTTCACCTGGAAAACAGTACTCAAATTGGACTTATGTCGATTCGAAGAGGGTAAACGATACAAAATAAATTGCAGATGCAAAGAGTTTTCATACGATACCAGAAGTTGAAATAATTGTTTACAGCTTATCGATGTCGACTATAATCTGTGCTGTTAAAACATCGCTTAGATAATTTGTTGTGAATGTATTTGCCTCCTCGGTGACTTCGGGAAACAAAATTTTGTAGGTTGGAATAATGACAACATGTTTCTCGCTCGTTTATCAACCCTTCTTTCTTCACCGCTGGAATTGAAAAAAAACTGCCAATTTTGATCTTTGAAATTCCCTAGAACGATAGTTTCATCCATGCATGATATTTATAAGTATCAATTATTTTTATTAAACTAATCTCAGCTAACTTATTTCACTGTCAAGCAACACCAAGGGTATATTTTACAATATGAAAGTATGAAAAAAAGCAGAACTTTCATTCATTAAAGTATGAAAATTTTACAATGGCAAAGTACTTTATCCCCTATACAAGTACACAAGTACAGATATCAGGTGTACACCAAACTATGGGTGTGGCCAGAGCAGTGAAAAGTACACTCTATTCACATCCAGAAAACTCAAAATAAGATCAGTGCACAATACACATCTGTAGTGAAAGAAATATGGTATATAAACAAGACAATGGTAAAAATTGATCCCATCAAGGGGAACAGTCCGCAGAAATTAGACTTCCATGGGACAAAAAAACAAGAGAAATCATTTAGGAAAAAACCTCAAAATTAGAACATAAAATTATCCATTGACTACGCCCAACCATCAACCTCTAGCTCAAAGACCATGAAGTCAGGGGAAGAGGAAGACTCTTTTAGAAAGTGCATCAGCCACAAAGTTTTTTTCCCGCTAAATATTCTGAAAAGAGACAGCGGAGAAGGATGCCAGGAGATCACGGGTTTGCTGCATCTAGTTGCACAATGAGGGGACCTCCAATGAGTGTTTCCCCTGAATCTAATTGATCACTGTCAATGAGTCACCCACGAGACGAAGAGACGTTATATCGATGCATTCTATGTGCTAGAAATCTCAAAGTTGTAGAGTTGAGGTCTTTTCATGACGGAATCTATTGACCCTACCCTAATGCCCCTTTTGTTCCAACATCTACTCATCATCGAGGAATGAATCTAAACGTGCATGTGAGTGAAGCTGCCATTAGAGCAGTCAATGCTATGGTGAAGCTGACAATTGTTATTTGTTGATGTAAATTTTGATGAAGAATTTTTGGCTAAAGATGAATGGTTGCAGATGATACAATAGAAACATCACATCGACATGATGTTATTCGGTGACAAAAGCCCAATTGAGTCTGAAAACCAAATGGAAGACAACTAGTTTGCCGCAACATAAGTTAGTAAAGATGTTGAAGAGACAGGGATAAAAATAGAAGAAGAGAAGGAAGAGCAACATAAGAAAGCTCTCATTTCAAAGCAAAAAGAACAGAACCTATGTGGTTTTGCGAATGTTTTTACACTTACCATTGATTTCCATTGTGCACGTACAGAGAACTATTATGAATAAGAGTAAAATTTCCTTATGGCTTGCAACACCATGTCTTGAAAATGTCTACATAGAAGTTGCAAAAATGAATGTTGAAGACAACTTGGATGATGAAAACATCAATGAAATTTTCAGGTATTGGAGTTGTGAAGAGATGAAATTGTATGATGGTCTTTTGTTGGAGCAGATTGATGATGAAAAGAACACACCAAAAGATGACATGTGGGAACAATCCACATACAAGCCAGTTTTTTAAGAAGTCCAGGACATGCTTAGGCAACCTGGAAAAATGGAACACATCCACTAACAAATGAAGAAACTAAGGTTTGAATAGCACAACAAGAAGAAGATGTTGAAACAATTTAGAGGCTACAAGATCTAGAACCAGAGAAGAAAAAAAGTAAATGTAGTCGAAGCCATTTTTTTAAATTGTAAGCCCAGTTGAGACATAGATTAGCAAACATCTTAATTGAATTTTTATGTGGTTGTAATTAAAGGGGAGTGTTGGAGAATATAATTCCAACCACCTATTAGGTGTCAAAGTCATCCATCCAAGTGTCATAGTTTACTTTCAGTTTGTCCAGTTTAGTCGAGTTTCACTCCAGTCATTTATTACTGATGTTTTCAATGTAATATTATTTATCTGATTCATAATAGTGAGAAGAGCAATCCTCTGCTCAACATTTTATCTTCATTCTTTTTCATTTTTTACCATGCGTTGGAGCGACAGTGATTTATTTCTTTCTTGGTGATCTATAATTGAAAAGTGAAGGTGATATATAAATTGAAAGTGAATTTTTATATGTGTTTTGGGTAATGGATGAAATTACTAAACAATAAAAAGTGATTTTAACGAAATTTTACAACCAAACAAAGACAAATACCCATATCTGAAGCACATAACACAAAACATGATAAAGGAGTTCACCACTCTCGTGGGTTACATCTCCACATCCATCTTCCAATGCAAGGCCTCTTTCATTATGTGCTCAAAAGTGTGTTTACAAGGATTTACAATGCTCAAACAACAAAACTAATGTCTCCAATGGATCAAGAATTGTCAAAAACCCCCCTTTGGATTTTTTTTGCACCTCATTTGGCCAAAATTTGAGAAATTATGCCTGCTACAAGCCTTTCTGAAATTCCATGGCTAATCATCCTACAATTCGACCCAAATCTTGCTTGAGTGCCCCAAACCTAGAACCGACGCAAAAATATGACCCACAATCTCGCCTGATGGACAAAATTGTAGGATAGTTAAACTGCCCATTAACGTCGAGTTTCGAAAATTTTGGTCATGTAGTTGCGCATAGGATCGATTTGTAGCCCTTTATTCTCCGGGTTGTGGGTTAAATGAGCACCCCTTTTTTACTGCGGCCTAGTCTCATGGGCACACATGTGGCCTGGGGCTTGGCCTTTCCGCACGCTGCAATCCTAGTCCTGAGAAGCGTCATGTGACTCGAGGGCTAGCTCTTAGGGCTAGCCCCTTCCCATTATCTCTGTGCACGTGTGCATATTGTGGTTCATGTGACCCCAACATTGGCCCCTAAGCTTACCTCCGACTGTGGTCATTTCAAAGGGCTTCAACTGTGGTTATGTGGTGTCGTGGGCAGTGACCATATAATATCAAGAAACATATGCATGGCACGATGGTGTGGGCCTATGGTGTTTATTGCCAAATTACAGGTTCGAATCCTCTAGGTTGCTCAGTATCCATAACAAAATTTTAGACCACCCTTGGGATACCACATGACTTCCTTCGGTTGGCCCACATGGCCCTCCCCCATTGGTCCTCCAATTACATAGTCAACTGCCAAAAATATAATAAAACAATTTATGAGCCAATCAACTTGAGACAAATGGAGAAAACCCATTGGCCAAGAAAATTTGAATTTTTAGAGCAATCAAAAGTGGCCAAGTGGCAGCTTCTCACTGACCCAAGATGTCTAGTCACCTATCAATTCTACAAAATTTTACATGTTTGGCAATTCGATCGAACATGATATCAAGAGCATAAGATATCAGTTTTGACTGAAACAAGTTGCGTTGGATTCAGATTGCCAAGATTTATCCAATCGTACAAGTTTTGAGCTTTGTCACATACTTTGCATTTTCATAATTAAATCGATCCCCTAGATCAATCCTCCCCATTGGAAGCTTTTGGACCTCCAAAATCTCATTTTCAGCCAACAATCAGATGAGGGTACATTTCCCTCACCCTTCCAACTTAAACCCGTTTGATTTTTTTTGTGTTTTTTTTCTTTGAGCTTCTCATGAGGGTACTTCACTTTTGATTCTTTTTTCTTTCTGTCAAAGGTAGAACCTTGTTGCAATTCTTCAAGATGCTTAGATGAGAAAAATTATGTTAAATAAATATGAACATTCTCTCCTCGACCTTCAATCAAAGAAGCCTTATTCAATTTCAAGTTCATGTCACCTTGAACACTTTAGTCATGACGATGCTTAGCATGTCTAGCCTTGTTTTTGGCTCGACTCTTCACTAAATGTGAACATCGTTGTCATGCACCATTCTTCCTCCAAAATAAAACATTATGAAACTCATAAGAAAATATTTCAGAACCAATGTCCTCTTTGTCAAATATATTTTGCATTTGTTTTTTGACCCTTGCATTCTTTAACACTTGCGTCTTGTTCATACCAATGTTCAATAGTGATTCATATTGGTGCAAATGAACTTTATGTTGTTTTCCTCTTTTAGGAGACAACATGTTAGACTCCTGAAATATCTTATCATGTGAATTTGCAACCTTAATGAAATCAAATTTCAAACTTAATTCATATCCTTGAAAAGCTTCGGATTCATCAACATCTTTATGTTTAATCATTAACAATGTAGAATTCTGATTAGCATTTACAAACCTCTTCATTTGTCCATCATTCACAAGAGATCAATTAATCTTCTTTCTATGTGCTCTAACAATGTACTCAATCTCATCTTTAAACAAGTGGTACTTTTTCTCATGGTGATGAAATATGGTTTTATTTTCATATAAATATGGGCTTCCCAAAACAATCCCACAAATGTCAAGTGGTACCACATCAAGTTCTAACTCATCAATAAAATTTGAAGTGATGGTAAATCTAAGTATGCATTTTCTTGTGCCTTGCAACTTAGTATTGTCACATACCCAACCGAAAGGATAAGGTATTGGTTGAAAAATGGTTTCCAAATTTAGTTTCTTGACAATGTCTTCTGAAATGAGGTTTTCTTGTGAACCATTATCAAACAAAGTATCTTCCTTGTTGTGTTTTGTGATGATTTTAATATGGAACAACTCTATTCTTTCTCTTTCATTTTTAATTTCAATGGTTTTACTATAATAACTAGTCCTTATAATTGAATCTTTACATTTCAATCCCATTGCTATGATTTTTGTTTCATCTCTGGAATCAGATCCTAAATCTTGTTGTGTAGTTGCAACAATCTTTTCTTTCTCCTTGTTATTAAACGTTGTGGGTCTCATCTCAAGATGATGTTTCCAATAGTGATATTCATCATGGTCTTCTTTAGAACAATATTTATATGTTAACTTTTCTCCTTCTTTCTTAATTGCAACATTATCTTTATCCTTGCCTTTAAATTTTCCTTTTCCTTTTTCTCCAAACTTGAATGACTTATCACTAGTTTCTTCAAAAGCATTTTTCCCTCTTGCCTCTAAATGAGTTGCATGTACACAAACTTCATCTAGTTTTGTAGGGTTAAACATGGGAATTGTATGTCTCAAGTAACTATGTAATTCTCCAATGTATTTAAGAAAAGTATCTTGAGAGGGAAAATCTATACCCAAAGTTAAAGCTCTTTTCCTAAATTCTTGAGTATAATATTGCACATTTTTCCCCTTAGCTTGCCTAAAGTTTTGCCAATCAATGAGATTTTTTTGCATTTATGCTAATAGATAAAATTGCCTTCTTATTGCAACAATAAAATAATTCTAATAGGATAAAACATTACCGTGTTTCTTCATGTCCTCTTGAGTTTTGGCTTCCCACCAAATAAGTGTTGCACATTCCAATCTAAGAGAAACATGCTGAATTTAGGTCTCATCATCATTGTTTCTTTGTATCCTACGATACACTTCAATCTCACGAATCCAATTATCTAATTTCTCAGCATCTACCTCTCCATCATACATAAACAATTCAAACATAATACCAATCTTTAGCAAATGTGTTTTACTATGTCCTCTTGGAGAATTTGGAGGTGCTTGTGAAAAGGTAGAAGAAGTCGAAGATGAGAATGAGGATGAGGATGATGGAGGTGAAAATGGTGGTTTGTCACCATTCCCTCCATTCCCTTTCAGAGGCTTGTATCTTTTTCTTCCATCTATTTTTGGAGGTTTTGAGCTCTCTCCATACAACTTTGCATTTCTCTCTTCATAAAGAAACTTTACCATTTCAGACATTGCAAAGAATTAGTTTCTGAAAGTTCTTTCAACTTCAAACATCCCTTTAGAACCTTCTTCATGGGCTATGACTATTGAAGCTTGAAGTGCGAGTGTTCTCCTTGAAATAATTTGAGATCTTGACTCCACAAGTTCTCATTTCCTCTTTTAAGCTTCAACAACCTTGTAAGCATCAGAAAAACACTTGCAAACAAATTAAACGTTCATAATAACCTGATTCTTTAATAACAAAATGATCTATAACTGAAAACTAAAAGTGATATACAGATTATAAGTGAAATTTTATGTGTTTTGGGTATTGGATCAAGTTGCTAAATACACAAACAAGTGATTTTTAACGAAATTTTATAGCCAAATAAAGACAAATAACCATATTTGAAACACATAACATAAGACATGATAAAGGAGCTCACTCTTCTCCTAGGCTACATCTCATCATCCAACTTCCAAATATAAACAAATAACCATATCTGAAACACATAACACAAAACATGATAAAGGAGTTCACCCCTCTCTCGCGCTACATCTCATTGTCCAACTTCCGATGCAGGACCACTTTCATAAAGTTCTCAAAAGTATATATACATGAATTTACAATGCTCAAACAATAAAACTAATGGCTCCAATGGATCCAGAACAATCAAAGGCCACAATTGGATTCTTTTTGCACCTCATTTGGCTAAAAATTTATAAAGTTAACCCTAGTACAAGTTTTTCCCAAATTCCATGGCTAGTCATCCTACAATTCGACCCAAATCTAACTTGAGCGCCCCAAAATTGGAATCGACGCACAAATTTTGGCTTACAATCCCACGTGACAGGCAAAATTTTAGGGTAGCTGAACTTACCATTAATGCCTAGTTCCAAAAATTTTGGTCATGTGGTTGTGCATATGACCAAGTTGTAGGCCTTTACTCTCGAGGTCGTGCACTAAAGGCGCGCCCCTTTTCCATTGCGTCATGGTCTCATGGGTGCAGATGTGGCCTGGGCTGATCCCCTCCGAATGTCGTGCTCCCAATTGTGAGAAGGGTCATGTGACCCTTGCACTGGCTCTTAGGAATGGCCCCTTTCCATTATCTCCACGCACCTCAGCATGTTATGGATCATGTGACCTCGGGGCTGGCCCCTAAACTTACCTCTGCCCGCAATCATTTCAAAGGGCTCCAACTATGGTTATGTGGTACGTGCGCTATGACCATGGGGCTAGGGCTAAGCCTTGGCCTTTGGTCCGACTCCTTGGTTCCGAGGGCGTGGGGACTAGAGCTAGGGCTTAGCGCTAAACCCAACATCCAAAACATAAATTGGGCCATTTTGAATAAAAGTCAAAACCATATAATATCAAGAAACATATGCACGATGCAATGGTGTGGGCCTATGGTGTTTTTTGCCAAGTTGCGGGCTTGACTCTTGTGGGTTGCTCAACCTCAATAACAAAATTTTAGACCACCCTTGGGAGGCCATGTGGTTGCCTTCGGTTGACCCTTGTGGTCCTCCCCCATTGGTCCTTCAATTACACGGTGAACAACAAAAAATATAATAAAATAATTCCTGAGGCAATCAACTTGAGACAAATGGCGAAAACCCATTGACCAAGAACATTCAGATTTTTGGACCAATTAGAAGTGGCCAAGTGGCAACGTGGCCCAAAATGTCTTGTGACAAGTCAAATATGCAAAATTCTCAACTCGAGACAAATGGTGAAAACCCATTGACCAAGAAAATTCAATTTTTTGGACCAATTAGAAGTGGCCAAGTGGCAACCTGACCCAAAATGCCCTATGACAAGTCAATTCTGCAAAATTTTATGTGTCAAATTTTTAGACCAATTAGAAGTGGCCAAGTGGCAGCCTGACCCAAAATGCCCTATGACAAGTCAATTCTACAAAATTTTATGTGTTTGACAATTCGATCAGAACACTATATCGGGAGGATACTATATCGATTTTGAGTGAAACGAGTTGCGTTGGATTGAGATCATGAAGTCTATCCAATAGTATAAGTTTCAAGCTATGTCACACATTTTGAATTTTAAGCACTAAATTGATCCCTAGATCACTCTCCACGTGTCTCTTCTTCAATCTGATCTAGCTTGCAACTTTTTTATTGGAGAAGACTCGAGATCTCTGCAAACCGAAAACTTTTGGCATCTTCACGATGCACGGCGTCTCTTCAGATTCAACGGAAATCACTGGTTTACCTACCAAAGGTCAAATAGTATTTTCGTTTATATCTGCACCGTGTTCTCTTCATGTATATTCCCACACATGCGGAGCCTTGTCAGCTAACCTTGTAGATAAAAGATTTTTTTGGTTCTGGAATAAATTTCACTTATGGTCACTAATATATTGGAACTTAAGTTTCATTCATTATTTATAATGAAGAATATATTTTGCGAGTTTTGGCTTTATCAAATGATTAATATATATAGAGATCTTAAAAATTAATCAAAATTTCAAATCGAGAGAACTTAACAGAATTCAAGCAATTGAATTGGGTAGAAGTTTGATACACGACCCCTCCTATTAGCAACCCTGGCTGATGATTTTGACGGGAAACTTTGGCTATCAATGTTGCAGTGACAAATGACGAGATGAAATTAAATCAACGTTATATCAATTTATTTTGAGAATTTAAGATTTAACTGGCTCGAGTTTCATTGAAAATCACAACAGTGATGGCAGGATGGATGGGCCGCCCTATCCTTCTCCAGATATTTGGATAAACGATTTCTAATATCTATAAATTCTCTCTGTCCCAACAACTTCAGTTGCCTTTCTGAACGATATTTCTTTGCGTTACGCGTAATTTTATATACAATTTGAAATATAAACACAATTTTAAGGAATTTACCATATTTGAAGTACATTGTACGTTTGGATGACCACAAGTTTCACCACTTGGAGAAGAAATGTCAGACCCCTTTATAACTGATTATTTTCTTTTTATGTGAAAAAAGGTGACAGGCAATGGAAGAGTACGAAGAAGTAGTTTTGTTAGTCATTTTATGGTTTTTGAGTCGCTCACAGATGCAGAAGCATACGACTATCTTCTTGTTTACCTCCAATCACCTTTATCTCAAGGATCGTCCACGACATAAGTGGAAGTCCTAGAAGTATTATCGAGATAGAACAGATTCCTTTGGGTCAAAAAGAAGAAACTAGGTCTTAGTAAAAAGGCAAGGTGAATAGTAGAATTAGAGCCTTTTTAGAATCCACTCAACATCTTTCCTCTCCTTAAATACAAACCTTGGGTTTTCAACCACAACTTTTTATTTATATGGAAATTAAAAATATAATTAAGGATTGGAACTTAATTATCATAAAATTCATGCTTTTAATGCTTTTAAAAATATTTGACCACCCAAAAATATGGAAACCAAAAATATAACTATTAATTATTCTGAATCCGTGCTCATATGATTTCTAATAACATTCTACCACCCATAAACTTCCCTACCATCGACCGTAGGGATCATTTTTTTTTGAAACTATAAAAAATTGGTGAAATATGTAAATATCTTTAAATTTGACTAGTGAATTTGTTTAGAATAGAAATTCCCACCTGACCATCACTAATGTCAAACACCTTTGAATGATGGGAAGGGAAAACAATTTCTAGTATATATCCATATAATAAGATATTTATTTTTTTATTATAAAAACCTCCTATTATTCTCATAATGAACTTTACAGGATAAATATTTAGTCCACCTTGTTATCCTAGCATTCAAATTTCTATTCCAGACATGTAACCAGATACTAGGTTTAGGAATTTTGAAATAGGCTATAACAACATTCTTTATTAGTCCCTACCATCTGGGAATGGCGAAGGACTATAGTAATCGATTTCGATGGCTTAACATTAGTTCGTGTTAATATTTAGTAAGCTTTTACCCGTCGATGTGCTAT
>APFE031750751.1:0-15389 GCA_000404065.3 Pinus taeda
GTGCACTCCAAGATCTTTGTCCTCCAGATCAGAAAACAAATCTCTATCTCCCGTCATGTGAAAAGACACACCACTGTCCAAGAACCACACCGATCCCATCACACTTGAAACCAAGCATGCGGTCAATGAAAAATCAAGCTCAAACTGTGAGGCTAGAGCCTCTCCTACTACAGATCCAGCAGCTTGCTTGTTCTTCTTCTTCTGTGGACAATTAGTGGCATAGTTTTCATGCTGATGACAGTGAAAACACTTTAGCTTGGATGTCTTGCTTCTTGCCTTTCGCACCAGACTGAGAAGCTTTCTTGCTCTTCCCTTTCTTTGCTTTAGCATCCAAAGCACAATTTTCTTCATCAGCTCCCTTTGATGAAGATTCGTCCCTGGTACTCTGCCTGATCTCCTCCTTCACAAGATCTGACCACAGTCTTTCCCATCCTGGCAATTTCTCCCGACCATTGACAGAGTCCTGATAGGAATGCCAACTCTTTCGAAGACCAAGGAGAGCCAAGCTCACTAAGTCCTCATCATCGACAGTAACCCCCACACTTCCCAGCTCATCTCGACACTGAGTGAACTTCGTGAGATACTTGGGCATACTGTCACCCTTCTCGCATTTGATTTTTCTAAGTTTATCTTTGAGTGCTAGCTTCTTCTGATCACTCTTGCTTTGGAATAGATATGTTAAAGCCTTCCACATCAAATATGGAGAAGTCTTTCCATGCAGGTTGGAAACAATGTGATCCTTCACGCCCTCCAACAGAATCCTTCGACATTTTGTGGTCTCCTTTTGCCAAGCATCAGCTTGAGTAGCATCAGTAGGCTTTGGCACATCCATCTCTATGAACTCCTTCAGCCCGTTATCATCCAATACTACCTCCATCCTGTCCTTCCATGCAATATAGTTCGTACTACCGCCAAGGGCATACTCCAATCACAATCCTGTGAAAGACATCTTAGTTTTGACACCAAGAAAACACTGCTGCAAATTCGAATTCCACCAGCTCCAACTCAACCACTTCTGATCTAGAATTCGTGAAAACAAGGTATTTCTTGTACAAAGATTGACTGTATGGGCATTCACCAGATATCCTACCTGGCCCGATTACAGACTCTGCCTGAAGAAATAGAATGTAAACACTTCTTGAATAGTAAAACAGATGATCAAAAATTCCGATACCATGTAGAAATTTTGAATAATAAACACATATTCAATGGATATTATCCTGATCATGTACTATTGTGGAATACATACACAATACATAAGCTCCTCTACATTGATCATCAATATAGTAGCGCCAATAACAATAAAACATCAAGAGCATGCACACATTAACACAGTATGTAACCTAGGGAAACCTTACAGCTGAAAACCCCACACTATCTATATATTAATGATTGAGAACATGTAATATTACAATAGTCAATACTTATCACAAGTATCCAACACTATCTCCACCTGTTACACACAATACAACTCAGATTTGATCTCCAAATCTATTCCACTGCTTGCCTGCCTCCACTGCTCAAGAATGGATGAGAATGGTTGAACCAAACTCGTATTTACCTGAAAAGAATAACTCACACTAGGAATCACGTGAGCAGAGGCTATAATCACTTGGTATTGGCCAATTATCATTGGCATAACTCAGTCCCATTGATTGTGCAAATCCTCATGCACAACTATAGTCACAACTGATAGCAATCTGATCCTCTAACACCTGTCCCTGCTGAACTGAACATGCACTGACATGCAACTGAGTTAACTGATGTATTCTTTAGTTGCATTATGAGTTAATAATTAGTTTAACAACTCATCATTAGTATATTTGTAGTTAGACTAATTACAACTAGTTTAACCAAGTCAAACTGAACACAACTCCACCAACTCCACCAAACTCAACTAATTGAGTTCTAATTGAAGTCATGCATGCAACAACTCAACTGACCCACAAAAAAAATGTATTTCCTTTTGACAGCTGCATGTGCCACATCTGTAGCTCAAACTGAAGTGGTCCAAGAGAATAAGATAAAGTTTATAGTCTAAATATTATTATAAGCTAATAATATTTGACTGCTCTATAATTAGACTTAACAGTGTCACCGTTGTTGTCTAAAAATAGAAGTCCATCTATTTTTTCCAACTTGACCAATCATCCATAAGCATCATCCTACAACTCATAGACATGATCCATATGTCTAAAAATAGACTTTGCGCCATAATTTTCTTGCGGGCCCACTTAGTGAAGGCGACTCTTTTCACTAAGCTCCATCATCTTGTTGCAATCTCAACAATCTGCACACACCTCTAGTTTAGTATCTTTCTCTTTCTTCAAGCTTTCTAATTTTAAGAAGAGGCTCTATAACTGAGAGTGAATGTGTTATACCCCCAACGTCGCATCCTGAATGGGCTTTGCATGCAACCTTATCACGATTTCCAAGGATTTTGCATGAGTTCCTATCTTATGTTGCGACAAATCAATCCTCAAGTGGGGTAGAAGTGAAGCTATAAACCACTTGCGATGCTGACCATCTATGAGCTACATGTTAGCTTCTCAAATCACACATTTCAACCTTTGATCTAATTCCCAAGGTGTCTCATCAAACCTCATCATGATTTCTTTAAATCCAACTACTGATTGTGAGTCAGACTTAGGCTTACTAAACTCTTTGTTTAAAGCATCCTTAGTCTTTTCTAGCGATGTGAGAGGATGATTAGAACAATACTTAGTATACCAAGTACACTCGTGATCTTGTAGAGCGATAACCAATTGGGCCTTCTTTATATTTTCATTAGTAATCTGTTGCATTTTCCACACAACATCTGCAACAAACTAGAACTGCTTTGTATCTTTGCTCCCTATGCCCCTGAAAATTGGCACCTTCATTGTGTTCGACTTGTTGAATGGTGGTGGTGGTGGTGGACGTGTGGGCAAAGTTATATGCGGTGGAGGTGGAGTGGATGGATGATGTGTTTGCAGAAAGCCTTGTGTTATTAGCTGGAAAACACTCTGTAGTGAGGCCTGTACCATTCATGCATCGTCGCTTGAAGGATGTTCGATCAACGGGCTATATTCAGGACCTAATCTCTCTCGATCTCTAAGGAGCTTTCCACTTCGCGTAGCTCCGAACATCAAGGAAATGGCATAACTAATTTTCCACATAACAAAATTTTAATCCAAGTATTCAAAGATCTTAAATACTTACCCCACGGTCCCTTGAAAAATCACCGCTCCGCTTCGCTCTAGCTGATTGAGGTATCAACTACACATTCTGTAACAAATCCTCCTTGATCGAAAACCCACGCAATGTAATTTTCAGAAGCTTCTAAACATCACACTAATTAAGGAGTCCACACTATAGGATTATCAAGCTTCCATCTTCCTTGGTTGGTTGTCAATTTGGCTAACCACTAGTGCAGTTCAATGGGAAAACTGCAGAAAAATATTTCGTGTATCTTTGTATACATATATCTATTCACCCACACTTCTTTTGATAGGTGCAGAGTCCTATTTTCTTGCATCGCGAATTTGTGAATCTTCCGATCTAACCACTTTTTAATTTCCTTCTTAGTTAGATTCCAATGATGTGACATTACACATCTCTTTCACGTAGATCTCATCCCAACAATGGAACAAGTTGTTGGCTTAGAGGGTCCTGACCCAGGTTCAGAGTTAGTTGTGACAACCAATAAATCCCTACACTAGAGGCCCTTTTGGTAACAACCCGCATAGCGTAGGATTCACTCTCACCCAGAGCAGTATGGGGGGATGCAAGAACCAAGTTTCTTCATCCAGAGATGAGTGTGGTGCCTTTTAGCACCTTAGATCTACCTTTGCGTAGATCAATAAGTCCTTAGGGCTTGGTACTGCAACTCTACTAAAACAACCTTTAGACCTTCACAAACACCTACGATCAGCTTTTGCAGACCCTTATCAGTTAATTTATCCACTTACGCCCATTAGAGAACAATCATAAATTAGGGTACGTTCATATCTGTTTAAGTTATTAGTAAACATAACAGAATTCATCACAGTGTTTACAAAAGTACTTAACATGCATTGTGCATATTTATTAAGACTTATTCAAAATAATCGCACATCATTAGATCAATATTTCATCAACACATTATTCATCCACAGCATATATCATAAACATAAGTAAACATAGATAAACATATATACACGAGATTTCTTCGGTAACTTTCTTTATTTATCTTCAACTCAGCTTTATAGACCCAAAACTACCCTGTGCACTCAGTTGCAGACTCTAACTAGGCCTCTGCATACTCAGTTGTAGAGCCTTTTCTTCTATCTGACCTGCTTCTTTGTGCTATCACTTCTCTTCTATTGACCCATTACATCGACATAGACATCTGCCTTAGACTCTCTAAGACACACCTATTTATACAATCCCATGGTCAGCGAACCATGGGTGAATCTCAACCGACTCAAACTTTACATAAAAAAGGGGCCAAGACCCCTTTGACTCCTAATCATCTATGCACTCTGCATCCACAAGTCATGGAGACTTTACATTACTTACAAAGAAAACATCAAAACTTGGGTTATCTTAAGGCTAAAACTGACCTAGGGGACCCCATCCCAACATGGACCTACAAATTGTACTAGCAACGATCAGTGGAATCTAGCCACTGGGTGGGTGAAATTGTTCCCTAGTTAATTTTTCTAATAACCCTTATTTTCAACAAAAACAAAATTAATTAAATTGTTTAATATATATATATATATATATATATATATGTATATATATATATATAGGAGTAGCGGCCACCACCACCGCCACCACTGGTCGGTTTTGTATTATTAAAATGTATTAAGAATGGGGTGGTAGGGGATGAAACCCCGTGACCCCCAGTCAAAGCCCTGAACCTTATCACAATGGCCATAAAGCATGCAGATGGACTGCCCCAACCACTTGCCACATGTCATATACACCGAGGGCGGTGGAGCTCAAACCCACCTGGCCAGTTTGGCTGGTCCGCCTTTTGGGCAACGCCACAACAATACGTAACCGCCATCACATATTCAAACTCAAATAAAAAAAAAACTATAACCAATGTGACTATTAGAACATAATGATCACCATTTCAGGGAGGTGACAATTTGAACCTTGTCCTTGGCCATAGCATTTGCACATGCCACCATTGAGCCATGGGGCTTAGCTTTGGTGGCTCCGCCCACAAAACAATACATAAACATTCATTCCATAGAGACATGGAGGAGAGTCATGGGCAAAACATGGATGCTGGAACCGAGAGGTGGTAGAACGAGATGAAATTGTGAACCGATTTCAAGGTGGAACCATGATGGCATGCATTCTGATAGAGAGAATATTTTGTAGAGAATATTCCTTAATGCCTGAAAGATTCCATGGGGAGGTAATTTTTCATTTTTTCAAAATGATATGAAGTTTACAGTCATTTTAATCAAAATTTCATAGGGAACACGATCATGAAATCTAAATCACCATCAGAGAAACCATTTTATAGATTCCCAACAAAGCAGAATCTTTGAAGAATCTTGAGGGAATCTTTCAGATTCCTTGGATGCTGAAATTCGTCAGAGTTAGAATGCAACCAACTTTATACTCAAAAGTATCAGAATCTCACAAGGATCATGATGGAGAGATCAGATTTGTGATCTTGGTTGCAGATCTCCAGTCAGTCGAGAGGATATAATCTTTGGAAAATCACGGGGAGTCTAAAAGATTCTTACAGGTCCATATTTTGTTGGTGTCGGAATTCGACAAATGGATAGTAAATTTTACACCTCTCAAAGATAGAAATTCATTGGTGCAGTCCGTTTTTGTAGTTGAAACTTCCATTTTTCGACCAACTTCAGATGTGAAGGTACATGAATTAATCATGTCATGTTTTCCTTCATAATTGCTAAAATGATGTATGATGTTTGTGACCCCTGTTTGATGTTATGTTGCAGGATCATTATGTCCACCTTATGTGAGATGTGTTTAAATTTTATTTCTATATATTGTTGTTGAGATCCACATGTAGCTACATTGAAGGGACACTCAATGCCACATTGTGTGAGATCATGTTAAGTTGTCATGCTGAGACGAAGCCTTCTTCAGTGAGAATTCTTGTAAGAGGACCATCTCATGGAGAGACAAGCCGCTCATGTTTGAGGGGTGTATATCCTTGCTATGACATAGAATCTTCCATGTACATCATCATCATTTCCAGCATTATATGAAGCGGTCAACACCACCTTTACATGGGGCTTGAAGACGTAGTCCACACTGGACGAACTCCATTATCAAATGTCTCATGTTTTGACTTGCTTATCATTGTCATGTTTCCTTTTACTTAGGAATGCATATGTAGTTCTTTATGCTCTTTAAATGCAATTCTAACAACATCGTAAAAGTAAAATATCTTGGATGATTCTGATAGTTGAAGGAAACCAGATCAACTTTGGCATCAGAGCGGTCCTTTTTCCTCTTACTTAAGCATGCATATGTGGTTATGTATGTTATTTTAAGTGCAATTCTAACAACATCACAAAATAAAATGATCTTTGATGATTCTGGTAGCTTAAGGAACCTGAATCAACATGGTAGTCGTCGAGCATACCAACGATTGCTAAACAGTGATGGAAATATGTTAGAAAAATATATATTACAGAGGAAAGGAACAAATAAAATATATTTCAGAAATAGAAACACAGAAAACACATAAAACAAGAGAGACACAGATATACATGGTTCACCCAATTTGGGCTATGTCCACGAAGAAGCAGCTAGTCCTTCCTTTTATATTAACCAGCAGACTAAAGAGATACAACCTACAACTGATCTGTTGTAATTCCCTCTTCGCTCTCACACAATATCGTCTCTCTTTATTGCTTAGAATATAGATCTACATAGACACAATACAATTCCCTCATATATAGTGAGGGGTTACCTTTTAGGAAAAAAACCCTAAATTAAACATAACTTCTACCGTCCGATCTCCACCTAATGAACGACCTATATTGACTATGAAATTACAACATTTTACAAGGCAATTTTACATCTATTTTTAGCTTTGGGGACGTTGCCCGTGATACCCTGCCAGGGGGTCCACTACAAAATAATCACCATCACCCCCTCTTAGACCCCCTTGGAAGCGTACATTTTATGGGCGGTGTTGCAGCCACATTACGAAATGGGGTCCAATGTGGTGATACATCTAAATAAAGAAAATAAGTAGGCTCCACACCCAACACAATACACCTTCCAGCGTGTACATTACACCATTGCAGAATAATGAGCAAGTGTGAGGGAAGGGAACCAAATTAGAGGAAGGATTTTTCAAAAAAAAGCTCCATCGTAGATCCACACCTCACGTCTTTTTGACCCTTCATATAATGTCGTAAATAAAATAAAGTGTAGACATGTGAAGGGTGATGGCAATCGCTTGGGAAAGGATGAGGTGGATGTGTTAGAAAATTATATATTACATAGGAATGGAACACATAAAATATATTGCAGAAATATAAACACATAAAACAAGAGAGACATAGATATACATGGTTTACCCAATTTGGGCTACGTCCATGGAGAAACAGCCATTCCTTCCTTTTATATTATCCAACAAACTGAAGAGATACAACCCACAACATATCCGTTGTAATTCCCTCTTCACTCTCACACAATCTCCTCTCCCTTTCTCACGCAGAATACAGATCCACATAGACGCAATACAATTCCCTCATATATAGTGAGGGGTTTCCTTCTACGGAAAAACATAACTTCTACTATCATATCTTCGCCTAATCAATGGCACAAATTGAGTACCAAATTACAACGTTTTACAAGGCAATTTTACATCTAGTTTTAGCTTCGAGGGTGCCACCCCACCTTGGATTCCCCTTGTAGCGTATATTTTACAGGTGGAATTTTTGCCACATTATGCACTGGGGTCCAGTGCAGCAATACCTCTAAATAAAGAAGATAATCAGGCCCCACACCCAACAATCTCCCACTTGGAGACTGATTATAGCGACTCCATCGCTGCTTTATTTGTTGGACAATGGATCCACTTTGGACTTGGTTGTTTCTCATATTCTTCATCATACTTGAAGATCAATTGAAACTGAGCAGAATCTTAGTTTCTCCCTAGTTACAAATTTTTTTAACATATCTACAGGATTTTGGCTAGTGTGTATCTTTTCCAACTTTAACTATCCATCTTCCGACACTGACCGTATGAAATGGTACTTGAGTTGTATATGTTTAGCCTTGGAATGAAATGAAGAGTTCTTTCCTAAATGTATGGCACTCTGGTTGTCACTGTATAGCCTACCCAACTCCTGCTTCTTACCCAATTCATCCAGAAACCTTTGTAACCAAATCATTTATTTACTAGCCTCTGTAGCAGCAACATACTCTGCTTCCATTGTTGAGAGTGCAATAACACTTTATAGTTTTGAAACCCAACTGACAGTTGTTTCACCTATAGTAAACACATAACCTGTTGTGCTCCTCATGTTATCTCTATCACCTGCCATATCTACATCAACATATCTGTGTAGAGAACTGTTTGAACCACCAAAGTATAATTCTTGTTTGTGGTACCACTAAAATAACTGAGAATCCACTTCACCGCCATCTAATGTTCTTTTCCTAGATTGTCCATGTACCTACTTACAACTCCCACTGCATGTACAATATCAGGCCTTGTGTAGACCATTGCATACATTAAGCTCCCAATTGCTAATGCATATGGAACTTTAGACATATAAGTCATTTCTTCCCAAGTCTTGGGAGACACCTCCTTAATTATTTTGAAGTGGCTACCCAAAGGTATACTAACTCGTTTTGCATTTTGCATATTAAATCTTTTCAACACCTTTTCTATGTACTCACTCTGAGACAATGTTAATTTTCGATTCTTCTTGTTTCTAGTAATTCTCATACCAAGGATTTGTTTTGCAGCACCCAAATCCTTCATTGCAAATGAGCTCGCCAATTTTCTTTTGAGCACATTTATTTCCTACATGGTAGAACCTGCAACAAGTATGTCATCTACATACAATAAAAATATAATATATCTACCATCATTTTGCCTTTTTAGATAAACACAATGATCAGAGTGACATCTAGTATAACCTTGTTCAAACATAAATCTGTCAAATTTTAGATACCACTGCCTTGGAGCCTGTTTTAAGCCATACAAGCTCTTCTTCAACCTGCACACTAGTTTCTCCTTCCCTTTTACCTCATATCCTTGTGGCTACTACATATATATCTCTTCCTCCAAATCCCCATGGAGAAAGGTTGTCTTTACATATAACTGCTCAAGATGAAAATATTCAGCTGCTACCATACTTAAAATAGTTCTAATTGAAGTCATTTTAACAACTGGAGAAAATATCTCATCAAAGTCTATACCCCTTTTCTGTGCAAACCCCTTCACTACAAGTCTAACTTTATACCTTTTTCAAACTCCATCTTCTTCCTTCAACCCGTAAACCCATTTATTCTACAATGTTGTTTTACCTACAGGCAACCTGACTAAGTCCCAAGTCTGGTTATGTACTAAGGATTCCATCTCTTCTTTCATGGATTGCTCCCACTTCTTCCTGGTTTCTACCTGCATTGCTTCTTCATAACATTCTAGTTCACCAAAATCAGTCAACAATACATAACATAATGAAGGAGAGTATCATTCAAGGGGTCTAGTTATCCTAGTAGATCTTCTAACACCACTTTCAGGTGTTTGAGGTTCTTGTTGCTATTGTGGTTGTTGTTGTTGTTCTGGCTATTGATCATTATGATTTTTAGGCACCATCGCTTTCTTTGTGATCTCGTCAAGCACTGTGTATTATCTGTTTTCTTTTTCCTATTTCTTTTCCTATAGCTAATCCTTATACAAAACATTTTCATTGAATATGAAGTCTTTGCTTCTAATGATTTTGTGTTTTTCATAATCATAAAAGAGATAACCAAAATCATTAACACCATATCCATTAAAGGAACATTTCTTTGATTTTGCCTCAAGCTTTGTTTTATTTTCTTTATTAATGTGGACAAAGGCTTCACAACCAAAAGTATTAAAAAATAAGTAGTTTACCTTTTTACATGTCCATGCCTCCTCTATAATACCACCATCCAAGGAACTTGAAGACCCTCTGTTATTAGATAAACAACAATATCTAGAGTATCTGCCAAATATTTTAAAGGCAATCCTACATGCAATTTTAAGCACCTTGGACGCTCCATGATTGTCCTGTTCATCCTTTCTGACACACCATTTTCTTGTGGTGTTCCCAGAACTGTCTTCCCTTTGGGAATTCCATTCTCTGAACAGTACTTATCAAACTCTTTGTTGCAATATTCACCTCCATTGTCCGATCTGAGACACTTCAACCTCTTTCCTATCTCATTTTCAACCAAACTTTCCATTTCTTGAACTATCAAATACATCATATTTATTTCGAATACAATAAATTCAGGTTTTTTTGTTTGCATCATCAATAAAAGTAACATAATAATGAGAGCCACCTAGAGATGATACCTGAGCAGGTCCCCATACATATGTATGCACAAGCTCTAACTTTTTGCTCTTCTTTTCTTTCCCAACTCTGAGGAATTTGACTCTCTTCTGTTTTCCATAAACACAATTCTCACAAAATTTTAAATCAACGTGCTTCAAACCTGGCAACAAATTTCTTGAGTGAAGAATATGCATCCCCTTCTCACTCATGTGCCCAAGCCTATGATGCCACAATGTTGTATCTTCTCCTGTAAAGGTTAAAGCATTAACAAAATTATAAATACCATTACATAAATACAGTGTAACAACCTTTTCTCCTTTTGTTATTACCAGGGCTCCTTTAGTGACCTTCTAGGTTTTATCTATAAAAATAGTCACACAACCTTCAACTCCCAACTACCCTGTTGAAATGATATTTTTCTTTAGGTCTGGAACATGCCTTACCTCCTTCAATATCCATTGATTTCCATTCTTCTTTTTTTATGAAAACTATACCCATTCCAATGCTTTTATAGGGTTTACCATCACCCAATCGAACTTGTCCAAAATCTCCTTGAACATAGTCATGAAAATGTTTCTTATCAGGTGTTGCATGGAATGAGGCCCCTGAATCTACCACCCAGACATCAATAATATTTTTTAATTAAGAATCAAATAATCTTGCAACACATCACTTATCACTTATCACATTCACTTCATGATTGTTTTCTTGTTGGGTGTCTCATTATTTTCCCTTTCGAGACTTGTAGTCTTTCTTCATGTGTCATTTCTTCCCACATTTCTAGCACACTATCCTCGATTTGGACTTGGATCTTCCTTTCTTTGACTTACGACGATATCCTCAGCCCTTTCCTCTTTCCATTTTTCTTCCCTAGTGTCTGCAGTCAAAGCATTACCTAATGTCTCACCATAGTTTTTCCGTTGCATTTCATCGCTAAGGATTGCACTGACAAGATCGTCAAACTTTAAAGTACTAGATCTAGAGATAGAGTTACTGATGGCCATAACTAAACCATTCCATCTTTCTGGAAATGAACATAGAAATAACAGAGCCCTAACTTCATCATCAAAAGTTACCCCTACGGAGCTTAACTGACTGGTAACTTTATTAAATTCATTTAAATGATCAGTAACAGATCCACCTTCTAACATCTTCATATAAAATAAACACTTCATAAGAAATATCTTATTTGAGGCCGAGGGTTTTTCATATAGTTTAGCCAATGCCTTCATTAAACCCTTTGTTGTCATTTCCTTTGAAATATTAAATGCTACTGATGCCGCTAGGCACAACCGTATGGTTCCAAGTTCCTTTTTGTCAAGAATATACCATTCTATTTCTGTCATACTTGTCAACTTCTTTGTTTTTCCGCTCAATGGCAGGTACAGATCTTTCTATACAAATAATATTCCATCTACATTTTCCACAACTAGTATTTTTGGTCGTTAAATTAATTTGACCCTAAACCTACCATCTTCCACCATTGTTCCCACTCAAACCAGGAACCCATCTCTCTTATAAGTTTATTAGCCAAATAGACCTTCGACTTTGATACCAGTTGTTAGAAAATTATATATTACAGACAAATTGAACACATAAAATATATTGCAGAAATATAAACACATAAAACAAGAGAGACACAAATATACGTGGTTCACCCAATTTAGGCTACGTCCATGGAGAAACAACCAGTCCTTCCTTTTATATTATCCAGTGAATGAAGAGATACAACTTACAACAGATCCGTTGTAATTCCCTCTTCGCTTTCACACAATATCCTCTCCCTTTCTCAACGCAGAATGTAGATCTACATAAATGCAATAAAATTCCCTCATATATAGCGAGGAGTTACCTTCTAGGGGAAAAACCCTAAATTAAACATAACTTCTACCGTTAGATCTCTACCTAATGAACAACCCAGATTGACTACGAAATTACAACAGTTTACAAGGAAATTTTACATCTACTTTTAGCTTTGGGGGTGTTGCACTGATCCCTTGCCAAGGGGGGGGGGGGTCCCAAAGATTGCTAGTGTCCCCCCCTTGACCCCCCTTGCAGCATATATTTTACGGGTGGCATTGCTGCCACATTACCAACTAGGGTCCAATGTGGCGATACCTCGAAATAAAAAAGATAATCAAGCTCCACACCCAACAGGACAATGGTGAATGGCTAAATCATGCTGGAATCACATGGATAAACTCCCAGTACACCTTGATATTAAAATCAATTGACATGTCGTTAATATAAGGTTGAGTAAAATTAATGCCCAATATGCGTGGAAGCATATAACTCCAAAGTCTGTGGTGAGTACTGTGTTATTTAATTGAAGAGTTTTTAACCATAACAATGCAAAGTTTGAACAAGGTAAGAAAATATATATATATATATATATATATATATCCCACACCAAATCATTAACTAGGCGAGAAATAACAATTATGATAATTAGATAAATGAACAGTGTGGAAAAGAACATGCATAGTTCTAAGGACCATCGGTTGTAAAGGTAACCAATATTTTATCACCTTAATAATGGGTATCTAAGAATATAGAAAAATAAATATATATGTAATGGGAACCTTCAAGAACCGATGGTAACGGAGGTTTACCATATTCACACATTAAACCTCATTGTTTGACTATTGTAGGTAGAGATATGTTGGAATACCATAACTGTGGCGGTATTATTGTAGTCATGTCAGACGTATGGATTAATCATAGTGTATATTATTTATAGATATTAAGTTAGGACCTTAGAGGTCGAACATTTTTGGCCTTTATAAACTCAAAGAAAACCGAGGAGGAAGATTGTGTTCTAAATCTTTAGGGGGGAATTTCAATCCTAGTAGGAAAATTGTAGTAAAATATAATTAGGCATATTTTATGATGAGTATGATGAGTATGGATTAAAAAAAAATTGTGTGGTAAAAAAAACATATTCGTGACAACGGTGGTTGGTTGACAAGCCGTTGATTCTTAGAATTGGCATGGAGGGGTCATAGGTTGTCAATTCCAAGAATCGACAACCCCAAACACAATTGCTAGGGTTTGTTGTTTCTAGGAATTAACAACCCCCTTGCCTGTCACCAAAGGGCCATGAGTAACGGTGGAATGGGTGGCATGCCACCTGTGGCACACTGCCTACATTTCTTTGGTGTCAAGGCATGGTGGCAACTTTTTTATTTTATATATATATATATAATATATGAGTTTTTAAATACTATTAAGGAAAAGACAATTTCGGGTAAAATGGCTTTAACAGTCTTATGGTGGATTTTTTAGAAACTATTCCTAAAAAGTTATTATCATTTTGGGAAAACTAAATATAAACTTAAATTTTTAGAAATTTTTAAATTTTAAAGTCAAAAATCCTAATTTTTATCAGTGAAATTTATATTGGTTTAAAAAGAATTTTTAGAATTAAAATTGTTTAAAAAAGAAAACTCTAATGAGCATTGTCCTCATAAATTAATTATTGAAAAGAAAATTCAAATAGATAGTTTTTTTTCCATAATTATAATAGTTTCTATTGTAAAAAAACAGTAAACATCTTTCCATAATATTTCTTTCCATTCATTCTCATGCTTACTTTTAATAATAAATATTCAATAACTTATAATTATTCTTTGGTTGATTTCTATTAGCTTAGCTATTGTATTCTTTCTAATAAAAACATTTATTTGTGTTTTTCGATAGATGCATTTTATTAATCATAATAATTTTTTTGTCAGCCCATTTTTTTCATAAAACTATATAATTTAGAGCCAATAGATTATTAGTAAATTGATTCCCCTCATTGTGGTGCTTAAATTGTGCATTTAATATAACTAATTTGTATAATCATATTCACCACATAAGGGTTCTCTACTTCTTGTAAAGAGGGGTATTAAGAGCAATGTTACATATTACTTTCATCCAATATTTTTTATTTAATGCTTTATAATTTTATATATTTGAAAAAACCAATTATTATTATTTTTTTAATATAATATTATGTGGATTTTTTTTGTTATAATATTTCCCTAGTGTTTTTTAATTATTTGTTTTTAATAAACTTTATAGTTTAATAATACTTTTTTTAAATAATTCTTTTTAACTTAGTTTTTCAAATAAATAAAATTTGTTTTTTTCTACTTGGTTTTTTTTTAACTATTAATTTTATTTTTATTTTATTTTTTAAGTAATATATATGTAGATATATATGATATTGCGTTTTTGATTTTTTAGAATGGTTAGTTAAAGTAGTTTTTTTTTATAAAATGAAATATTTTTTTTTAAGAAACTATTTTTATGCTTTTTTAAAATATAATTTTTATGTGTGATTATGTCTTGGTCTTTTTGTTTTTAAAATATTTTAATTATATCTATATAGTATATATATATGTATAGTAAACTTTTATTATTATTTTTATCTTTTTCCTTTTAGTTGTTTTTTTCATTATGTTATTTCCCTTTTTTCATTTTTATTATTTGTCTATTTATTTATTATTTTTGTTTATTTTATTTTTTCAATGGGGTTCATGTTGATTCTCAACTATCAACTCGACCCACTAATGTGTGAATTCGATATTTGATTTGAATGTTTTCAGTTATAATAGGTCAAGTATGTTAGGATATTCCGACACATAGGAAATAGTCAATACAACTTGGTCTAGTATAGAGTTAGGTATAGAGTTAGGTAAAGTGTGTTTCTTTACCGTTGTACATTTTGTAACTTACAATCCGACGGTCACGATATGTAGTGATCCGACGGTTCATTCTCTCCTCGGTATTACAGACACTTGATCCATGGCTTGACACCCGATTGGTCCATGAATTCTATTTAAAGCGCATGGAGGGTCATTTGTAGGTTAACCGTGCATGAGAGAAGCT
>APFE031750755.1:2520-43752 GCA_000404065.3 Pinus taeda
CAGTTGGGAACCTTAGCTTCTCTACCTAGCTACTGATCTGCCAAGATTAAACAGTTTGGACAGATTTCTTTCTCTATTCTACAACATAAATTGAACACATGGCATGATCCAGATTAGGCTGTTCGACCATCCATCAAAATTGAGTCCCTATCCAAATTCAGACACACCTCGTCTCCTTATGGAAATATGGGATCTTTGCATTATCAAAGTAGAGCATATTTGGACCTTTTATAGCCAATCATGAAATATGAAACCTATTGGTATAGGTATCCAATAGTTAGGATTCATCATATCAACAGAGGGCATTCGTGTTGATCCCTTCAAGGTTGGGGCAATACTTCAATTGCCTCCCTGGTCTTCCATAAGTCAACTTCAAAGTCTCCAAGGAAAGGCAAATTTCTTAAGGAGAAATTGGCTTTGGAAACTGTCCATGTTGTCCAGCAGCTTCAACATTACATTCTACTTTGAAAAACATTCATCTTAGCAGTCGTCAATCCATTTTAGTTTGTTCTTAGTAGGAGAGTGATTGGGGGAAAATATAATAGATGGATTGTCATTTTGCAGGAATTCGATCTCGAATTCATGTTGGCTAAATCTAAGAAATCTTTAGTATTTGGAAAGTTGATATCAGAGTTGCCTTGGGGAAGAAATTATTTACTAGGAAAAGTTTCTTGATGAACATTTATTTCTTATTTCTTCACAAGATCCTTGGTATGGAGATATCATTATATATCTCCAAATTTCGAATTTGTTGCCCACTTTTTCCAAATATGACCATAGAAAGTTGCGTCAGCTCGCTAAGAATTATGTAATTATAGGTGACACATTATATCATCACAGGATTGATTCAATCCTTAGGCATTGTTTAACTTTGGAAGAAGCTGAGTCAATTCTTAATGATTTCCACATTAGAGCTTGTGGCAGTCATCTATATGGGCTTGCAACAACCCAAAAAAGTTCGCGAGTAGGCTACTTTTGGCCTTCGATTTTCAAATATTGTCTTGAAGCAGTCAAAAGATGCCATCCATGTCAAGTCTATACTTGGAAAATGCACACGCATCAAGCTCCTCTTTTCCCTGTTATCGCCATCGGTCCTTTCATGAAGTGGGGAATTTATTTTACTACATGTAATCTACCTTCAACAATAAATCACAAGTACATTATTGTGACCGTAGACTATTTTATGAAGTGGTCTCAGGCCATGCCTACTTTTAAAAATGAAAATGAAACAATGGCCTTGTTTCTCTTCAATCAAGTTATTTCATGATTTGGTATCCCTAAAGAGAATGTCACTGATCATGGAATTCATTTCCAAAATCAACTGATGTATGAATTGGCTCTCAAGTTGGGTTTCTAGCAAGAGCATTCATATCCATATTCTCCTCAAGCCAATGGGCAAGTGGAAGCCATGAAAAAATCCCTTAAAATCATCCTGCAAAGGATGATTAACAAAGCTTGATCCAATTGGCACATCATGTTGTATTTGAAACTTTGGGCATATTGAACGTTAGTTAATACTGCCACTGGATTTACTCATTTTCAACTGGTTTACCGGTTGGAACCTATCTTTCCTGTTGAATGTGAAATTCCTTCCCTTAAACTAGTTATTGAAATTCTTGCAGGGACTTCTAGTCTCCAGGAGCGCCTCATTCATTTGGAGCATCTTGATGAAAAGCATCGAGATGCTGCCATAATAAATGAAGCCCATGAAATGAGGATAAAAACTAAATAAGATAAAGTCGTCCATCCTAGAAATTTTTCTAAAGGTGACCTCGTCCTGGTCTACGATCAGGGCAAAGATGCCTTGGGGTCAGGCAAGTTTAAGTCTATGTGGTACAGTCCCTTTATAGTCAAGAGAGTTTTCAAAAAGGGAGCTTATGAATTAATTTTCTTTGAAGGAAACAAGTTGGTGGAGCCCAAAAATGGGCTCTACCTTGAGAAGTACTTTGCTTAGGCTTCGACCGAGCACTTACTTGTTTGTATATATTGTATGTTTGGACATATCTATATATCAGTTTTAGTGATGTCGATATTTTTGATTTTCTTTGGCAGGTATTGATGGAAAATTCAACATATCTAGGATTCATCGATGGTGTGAGTAAGCATACCCGAAACCTTGCTTCCATGGCTTGGGTGATTTATTATCCATCTAGCCAATTGATGGTTTCAAGAGGAGTATGTATCATTCCTTCTTCGAATAATATTGCTGAATATACTTCCATTATTAATTTGCTATCCGAAGCAATATCTCTTTATATTGATTTGCAAGTGGTTGATTTAGACTCACAACTAGTGGTATCTCAGCTCAATAACATTTATGGGATACAAGATCCCTATTTGTATCACCAATTTCTAAGAGTATGATTGTTGCAATGATCATTTATTTATATTCCAAATGTCCACATTCCATGATTAGAAAATTCCTTAGTTGATTCTATTGCTAATCAAGCATTGGACTCGCATATAAATCATTCATCAAGTTAAAAAACATAAAAAATAATCAAAGTATCATATGTATATATGATCATCATAAAATCACATGTACATAGATAGAGTGTTTGTGTCCAAAATAATATACAAAAACTAACACAAAATGCACTACAAAATTTGGGCATATGCCCATCATCATGTCTAATGATTAAAAAGATTTGATCATCTATCTAGTGGGCTCAGGATGAGTAGCTAGAAAATAAACAATGGCATTGGCCACACACCAGAAGAGTGTACCCAGTCCCGTAGTACTCCTACCATGCAACACTGCATCTCCTCGGGCAAGTCCTCTATGGCTATCATGGGTACTTGGTGAGTCAGTCTCACCAAGTTCCTCTAAACTACATGGAGAACTCTCTCTATCTCAGCTACAACCCCTTTGGCATCTCTTCCATGATGCCTATGTTAGGGAAATCCATCAAGTCTCACTAGCCCCACATCTAAAACATGATCAATATATTTTGTAAGTTTCCTTTCCATCAAAAATATTTTCAAGTTCATTTATATTAAAAATCCAAAAAATTTTAAGAAATTAAAAAATTAAAAAAGTGCTACCTATGGCACCCCATGCTGCATTCAGTGGTAATACTAAATTTGGATCTCCTCGAGAATCCATCCTGGCATAGGGGTAGCCATCGACTGCGATGACCTGCTGATCCCACCATGCAAAAAACTCGTCGTCAAAAGTCGTCCTGTGGACATCACCACCCCCTAGGAATTTCATCAGGTCAGCCCATCTGCCCATCTGTGGATCCCATGGGCTATTGATGGTCAATAACACCTTGGGTCGAAGCTCATGTACTTTCTCAAAGAAGAATGAACATAATATTGTGCCATACCCAAAATTCTTTGTCTGACCCTTCTGAATGGAGGTTAGTTGGTTCTTCATATTAGTTAGCAAAGGTGTGCACCGATCAAACAATGTGGTGAGGCATTCCACTACTAGGCTCATAGATACTCATGAGGCCTGATGTAAAGCAACGAAATTGTTTACCATGGAAATGTTAAATAGTATAATTTTCAAGGACAAGCTTTCCACGTGCTTGATTGGAATCTAAATTCCAATCTTTTCAAAATGACCAGGACAGTATATGTGGATGTAGTCTTCTACACTAAGACTACCCCTCGTCCTGCCAGTAGAATGCACTACCTCTCCCCTTCGAGAAAAATTGGTAATGAAGTAAATATATTTGATCTCGATCCTTAGGGGCATCTGATCAATCATGAATGCATCATCCTCTACACTCGAATAATGTATTAGCAACTCAAGTAATCGTGTGTTTTCTTTCATATTTGGCATTTTAAAGAATTTTAGCAAGCCACAACTTCTTAAATCATCCAAGGCATTTTCATCCTCTAGTACTTGGTTATCAATAGCACTATGCTCCCTTTCTCTCCATGTGATGGTAATCCTGCCCAAAAAAGATGTTTCTGAACCATTATATTTATGCTTTAAAGTTTTTACTTGTGCACACGTAGGTTGCCTTTTTACATAGTCGCGTGTAGGGCCCTCGTATACACGTGTTACCTGTATTCAACCCGATTGTACACAGAGTTGAAAATTTTGACATATTTTCCTATAGTCAAAACTTGGAAAAAACGTCTAAAAAGTATAAAAAATAATCGAAGGCATGATATAAGCATTACCTAGAAGTTTTGGAATGATTTGAATGGTTCAATTGGTCAGAGGAAGCTTGTTTAAGATTCTCTCCATAGGACCTCCTGCTCAAAACACAAATGACAAAACTATGAGTCCAAAAGTCTTTATATAAGTTGAAAAATAAAAGTTATTTTTTCAAAAGTTCATTTTTATCTTATGGACTCTTTTACCATTTGGCTTGGAGTGTCAAGAATGGGTTGTCTTTATAGGAAATTTTGGAGATTTCTTCGAGAAATCATTTTGGTCCCATGACCGTAGACCCGTCATGGCAGGTATCATTTTCTTACTAGCATATATGTTAGGGAATACCACTTTCCACTACATTTTGTATACTAGCCTCCATACCACGATATGATAGCCATAGGGCTGATCCCATCATGTCTTGATTCACAAACCATTTTCACTCACCAACTTTAAAAATCATGATGCGATGGTAGAACCAACCTTTACATGGGCATCTTAGTTAAATCATCGCTAACATTGGTTGCCCATGCTGCTATATTGAGTAGGCTTGGGAGTCCTCTTTAGTCCTGCCATGACTTGTGCATTGAAGACTCATTCTTTTTCTCCTGCGCTACTTTCTAGCCTTATACCCTAGAGGCTCTTTTATGTTGAGTTGTACCGCTGCATTTCATATTGATTATTTGCATCTTTTAGCCTTGAGTTGGCTTCACTTAGACTCGTGTTTAAGCGACCGTTTCGATCATGTCTTTTGCAAAATCAACCTTGCAATAACTTAGCCTCTGCAACTTGACACACCCTTTTACCCATGGAAGGAAAGTTCCTTTGAGTGCCCTTGACCAGTTTTGTTTCCTTGCATTCAGCATAGGAATGTTCCCCTCACAGGAACTAGAACGTCTGCTTTGTCGACACTCGTTATTTCCACTATACTATAGCATTATTTTATTCCTTTTAAAGCTTTATACAAAAGAAAAGGACAAAAAAAAATTATATATTCCAAAAAGAGCGGGAACAAGACATTATTTCCATATTTGATGGCAACTAGAGTCGGTAGAGTCGGTTGTGTCGCCCTTGAACAAAGCACTAAAAAATAAGTCTTTTCGCCATCAGGATCGGCTTTAGTTTGACTTTTGAGAGCTTTAACCTTGTTATTGAGTTAGTAATCCTCCGATTGGTTACCTCTTCCAGTCATATGGAGAGTTTTCTTATTACTCCTACATGAAAAACTTATACAAAGTTATCATATGCTGCCATATAGTCATAGTTGAGCCGTGCTTTTGTTCAAGGGAAGTAAACCTGAGTTGGCCTATCTGTAGTGTCTCTTGACCTATTTTTCAGTCGGCCGTCCCTAGTTGTTAGCATCATGTTCATTATCACATCAGTTTTATTGGTCCTTTTCACATGCCAGTTTGAGAAGGTCTCCATTGACTTCTTGCTGGCGGGTCTTGCTCTTATCGACTAAGAAAAATTGCTCTGAGGGAAAATCTAAAGCTGCATCCTAGCCCTATTTTCATTATTTATAGGTCACCTTGTGCTCAACATCGATTAATATCATGGGTATTTGATTGAGTGATTTCCCTTGTGTTTGACATCCACTTTCATTATCACACATTGGGATTTGTGCAGTGGCTTGGCTTCCATTTAACCCTATTGATGGATTCCTTGCCTCTATGTCAGCTTTCATTATTGGTTGGTTCAGAGGGTTTCTATCGTGCGCTAGCCACATCTTGTCTATGCTGAAAACATGCTTCGGTTGGGTTACTACATCTTTGTTCGTCCAATTCCTTCCACAGTATTGGCCTACGGGTTACAGTCACACTAGATTGATGAAGGATGCTTTAATGCCTTCCTTCTAGTGAATATTTTCCCATCAACTTCAACTCATTGCCCTAGGAAAGAGATATAGAGTCCATTTAGCAGTACCTTAGGGTTTGCCGTCATTAGTGGCAGATTCCTTCACTATCAATTGTGGTAAAACATCATTGTCTCCTGATTGATAGATTCTTTGAAGTGTTTGACTACATCTCATTTATTCACACTTGTCAGATTGTACTGGGTACCTTGACTCTCATCATCACTATCGGTGAGTAGCCTCACATTTGTTAATAGTATACATCAATGCCGGGTAATCAAATGATTTCTCACATGGTCGATTTCAAATCATTCATTCCCATTATGTAGAAATGTACCACAGAAGTTAGTGAAGACCTCAGGTTTGCATCAACATCTCTTGGTTCACTTTTCATTTGCTCCTATTTCTACTAGTTGACACCATCCAGCTTATATGTTGCAGTTCCTTACATCGATATCTTATATTTTGGCACCCGAGTTGCAGTGTAGTACCATTGATTCCATCATGTTCACTTGGTACTATTTGGATCAGTTTCTTGACTTCAGTGATCAGCTTCATACTTCAATGTCATTGATCAATTCTTTATATGTGATATTCAGACATGTACTTTCTTGATTATGATAAAATGATCCATTATGTATTTTCAGTTCCTTTATACTTGGATGCATATTGGATCCACTTTTGTACTTGACATGCAAACATGCTTTACTATTTCTAAGCATGGGTATGCCCGCCTCAGACAACAGTTTCTTTCTAATCTATTTTGATGGCTTGGCAGGCTAAATTTTGGTGAACTCCTCCTTGGTCTCGGCATGATTCCTTCTATACACTTAATACATTTCGGCCATCATGTACCCATTTGGACCTCATCTATTAGGGGGCATATGTTATAGCACCATTTACAACTTTTGGTAGATTTGATGCTCTGATTATGGCCTAGGGCAACCCTTCCTTCCAGACTTGGTCCAAAATCTAAAAAATAATGTTTTATTCCCTATACGCTACTTTTCCTTGTGAATAAGTGTGTACACTGGGGTCAGAAGATACCCAACCCATGTACATATGATAAAATAATTAAAAAAATAAATTTCCTTATTTTCAGGTAGAGTTCACAGGTTTTACCTATTACTCACCTCCAATTGCCCTTGGCCCACATGTTTCCCAACTGAGAAAACTTATTTGGAGATGTATAATTAAACCTCCATGGGAAGGCCTTAAGGGAGAATATATGAGATATTGATACTCTAGTGAGATTATCCCTCATTGAGTCTGACGAATCCATATGCCTTCTGTGCTCCCCAAAGCTTCAAGAAACCCTTGTTTAGGTATCCTTCATCTTACTTGAGATATCCTTGTATTGGTGATGGAGGAAGATTGCTGAAGGCTAGGAAAGAATAGATCTAAAGGACGGTTCCTCTTGGAGCTGGAGAAGGACTTAGGTTGTATTTCTCCACATTACTTGTAGCTAACTTCAATAAAATGAATGTTGTTCTGTTTTCAATATTCAATGTGTTTATGCATCAAGTTATGTTGTAATTCATTTATGAATCTTATATTGATGTATAATTGGTCATTCATTTATATTATTTAGGGTTAATAACATGAAAATTCTTTATGTTTCTACTGTTGTATATGTTCCATTTGAATAATTTTCAGGTTTCAAGAACATCAAGAGAAGCTAAGGGTTTGCACCCTGTGGGATCTACCCAAACGTAAGACATCCAGGTAAGTACACTCTTACATAGTTCAGCAAAATAAGCATTTAGGTTGATTGCCTAAGAATTCCTTATTGTGGTTTTCCCTTTGCTCTGTTGGGGTTCTCAACCCAAATCCCTAGGGTGGTCTCACTCGCAACACTTGCATGACTTCATTTCACTCTTAGAGAATGAGGAAGATTTTTATGAATTAGAGGTTAGTATTGTTTTTGCGTACACACTTCACGAATCCCTAGAACGAGGGTTCCGCAACCTGCCTCCCAATCACATGCACTCATTTAAGCAATTCAATTATCTAATCGAATTTGTTTTCCATCATTTTTATCCTGAAGCTCTTGACTAGAAAATGTTAAAACAATGAAAGGCCCCGCATGAATCTCCTATGTATTTTTGGAAGCACTTCCATCTACTCATGTTTGAAGCTCCGAAATGTCAGATTAAATTCCAATACATTATGGACGGATTTGAATATTTCTATCACAAATCAATCTATCCTAAAGTGAAGAAAAAGTTCAAACCCTGCTCAACATAATTCGATGATGGAGTTGCGCAATCACAAGCGGACATAATTGCGATCACAAGTGATTGTTTGCCTTCCCCTCATCAAAGAAATCCACCCCTTTAGAGTGATGTGGGAGAGCATGCACACATGTTTATTCAGGTGGTACATGCTTTCACCATTGCTACTCTTAATTTATGTGCATATTTGGTTGGGAAGCCCATGGGTGGTCATATGCATTTCTTACCTCAACCTTTTCTTTCTGTTGATCCTCCAGATTACATTTCCTGTGTTCTACTGTTCTAGACTCCACACCTATTGTGAATGAGGATCAATCCATCGATGGAGTTGATGTTACACAACCAACCTACATTTTCATTTACAATGAGTATGATTGGGAATTTGAGCATCAACCCGTGGCTAAGGATGACCACCTTCTATCCACTCCTCCTCTGCTTTGCCCTAACATCTTTTGTGATTCTTCTATCTCTGATTTTCCTTTCATAATTCCATCCATGGATGCATCTCCTTCTGATCATTCGTATAACACACTCGATGTCAGTCCATCATTTGACAATGGAGAGGAAAAGTTTTTCATTGAAAATCCACTTGAGTTTTCATCTACTTTTTCTAGACACGTAGAGGGTGAACATTATTTCTTCTCATCTACCCCTCTCTTTGATTTATCATATCATGAGGATGTCGATGAACTCATTGATTTTTCTAATCATAGCTATCATGATCTATTTACTCCTATATTCGATCACGATGTTGATTCTATTGTTGTTGATCTTTCAAATCCACCCGTTTATGATGATCTATCTATCGATGAAGTCGAAACCCCATAGGATATCAAGGCACTTTAGCTCGAGCTGATGGTTATGTCAGTCCCTCTTTGCCTTGAGGTTAGTTTCACTTCCAATCAGTAAATTTTTGAAACACCCAAGTCTCCTCATCACTCACCTGTATGCATTGAAGATCAATCCAACACAATTTTTTCTTCCTCCACCTGAATCACATGATCGCATCGCTCATGCATTGGAGGAATCATACACAACAAGCACACTGGCAAGACATAAGTTATCACTTTTTCTCATGTTTTCTTTCATGTCATAGTCAAGGGAGTGCATATGCTTATCATCTGCAACTAGTGTATCACAAAACCATGGTAAGTCCATAGATTGCTTATCTTGCACATTTACTCTTTTCTTTTATGTCGACGCATTTAAAATTAGAGTGTGTTGGTCTTCATTTTTATATATTTCATGTTTGTTGGTTCGCTTGCCTATCCTTTTCCTGAACCATCCCTTCACCAACATGGGTCAACCAATACGATGATGGCTGCATTAGAAATATCACTTCACGTGATCAGACCCATGCACTGTTAGCTTAGGAGTAGGCGTACTGTTTTCTTTGTGTATTGTTTTCTTGCATGCATGTTTACTTTCTTGTTTTGTTTGTTTGTTTTCTTGCCTACTTTGCTTACTTTCTTTGCTTTTTCATTTTATTCTACTCTTTTCTTTATTGTTTTGGTTGCTGGTTTACATCTATAGGTTAGTTTCGCATGAAACTGTGTGTGACTCTTAAGACAAGAAGGGTAGAATACAAGAGGACTTATACTAACATCAACACTTGGTTGTTTGTTGCCCTATCTCTTTATGCAGAACTTGTTGCCTTCAGTCAATGATACACCAATGGAAAATATGTTATGTTGAAAGTGAATCTTGGTGAAAACACAACACTTGCACTCTAACTAGTACCACCAACTCTAGTCGATTGTCCTTGGGTTAACCCTTGTCAGCTCAATAAAGTAGAGTAAGGTGAGGGGGAAAACCTTAACAAGTATGTTAGAGGTATATATAACATACTTCTCTGAAGGAACAACCTCTTATGCTCTCAAGAAGTCAAGATCCCTCTTCTGCCTCTGAAATAAATAAGTTCTTGTGCACAGTTCTTGAAAAATGAGAAATGAAAATATGAAAATTTTTGAAAAAATGAAATAGGGTGAAAGAAGAGAAAGGCTTCCTACCTAGAGATGTGATGCAAGTAAATCCATTAAGGTACTGACCAAGGTCATTGATAGGGTAGCAGTGCTTGTGTTCTTGCATGACTCCATGGGAGTATTGTCCAGGCCTGTTGGCAGTAGAGCAACACCAGAGATGAAACTTAAACTCTGACCATCATACTACTTATGCACCAATATACACCTCATCCCCAATCGAAACAACAAAGTTAACTTGGCTTGGAATGTGTGCTGACTGATTAATAGCATGGCATGTGCTACATCTTTCAATCAAGCTAGTGTGGAAACCATGATCATCAGAGAACCGAAAAATACTTCCGAAGGAGTTAGACTTACTTTCACGAAACAAGGTCCATTCAAAGAGATGGAGTTCTATCAGTGTATCGCCAGGCATTTCAATGCTACAACCACCCTCCAAAATTTTTCCTTAGCTTCATTTTGGAGCCTCCCTACCAACCATCCTTAGTAGCATGTCTTGCACTCACAAGTACTTATGCTTTAGTTGAGCTTATGTGGCTCATCATCTTGTTTTTGTTAGCTTGTTTGCCTCCCACCCACAAGCTAACATCCTATGACTTGGTCATTAACTAGGTCTTTTGCTCACTTGAAGAATTGTGCAGAACTAGAGGGCAACCGACCTGCTCTCTAGAATTGCTTAGAGCATCAAGGCAACCTACTACTCTCCAGAAATGTGCAAAGAAAGAAAGTAAATTCCCTCTGAAAATTACACAGAGTAGCTGATCATTGGGCTTGCTCTCAAAATTTGCATAGATCTGGCTAACAGCCCTGGTTTCAGTCCATAAATTGTGTAGAGCCTGAGAGGCATCCAGACCCACTCAACCTAGAAATTACGCAGAAGTATCTATAGGGCTTGCAGTCCATTGCATGTGCTCATAAGTTTATTGGTTCCCTGCGAGGCTTAGCAATATTGATTTGCATGCATGGGCTACTTTTTCCCGAAAAGGATAAAAGTAAAAATCAGAAAGCATCCCTATATTTTAGGGATCCATTTTTAACAATTGGGGGTTACGTGCAAAATTAATTTTAGAAACCTCCCGCCAAGTGTCGTTTTTTCCTATATTTGTGGCATGTGTGTCATAAGCCTCGATCTTATAAAAACTATTTATTCAACACTTCAAAGCTCATTCTTTACTTCAGTCTTGGAGCTCTAGCATTCCCCATCACATCTAGGAGCATTCGACACACTCAACTAAGCTTTTTCCGGGTAAGTCTGCTTTTCATGTGTTTTTATGTTTCTCTATTGCTTTTTGTATTTCAATCTATGTGAGTGTTGTTTGCTTGGTTTCATTGAAAACTTGTTGTCATTTTAATTCATGTTAGCTTGTAGAAGCATTGTTTCAGGTTTTCCATTGCATCTCCTTGTTGTCACATGGATGACATTGTTTCTGCACTGACGATCATCATTGCAACAACTCACTTCACACACTAACTTCTTTTCCCGTATACTGAACCTTGTACTCATTATTTTCATGCAGGTTCATTCACTGATGTCTACACTTAGCTTCAAACATGCATTCAGCCTTTACATGTTTTCAATTGCCCTTCAGCAGGTCTAAGCTACCTTGGCCAGGACCTTGCCTTGCCCAGCTTGCATTGCACATTTCTAAGAGTGAAGGATTTTCCTTGCTTCCAAGAATTTCATAGAGCTTGCCAAACACTGGCCTCACAGGCTTTCTCTATGCAATTCTGAGGGGCAGTGCCTCGTTGGCCCCCGAAATTGCATAGATGCCATTTTATCATGTTGCTGTCAAGTTGGCTGAAATTGTGAATTGCACAATTTTAGTCCTCAACAGACCAAGCTAGACTATGCTCTGTGTAGTTTCAGTAGTAATTCAACACACTGATAATCCAGAATTTGTTCTACGCAATTCTGGTAATCAAGCTCCTAGCCTCCCAGTGAAAATTGACCAAATCTTCCAGTGAGTCACCCAGGTGTGTTGCATGCCATTTCTCAAGTTGTTTTGATTTTTAGGTGACATTGTGCTTTCCATGAGTGTTTCTCTATCTCCAGGTATCAAAAGTTTTCCTCAGTCTCTTAGCAGTACAGGTACAATGGCTTCCTAGAGAGAAGGGTAAAAGGACACTGTTGAGAGTGCAACTGGAGATGCAGTTGAGAAAGTGTCTATGAGCTTGCCCATATATGAAGAAATTAAGTTTTTCATAGACAAATAAATCAAGATGAAATGGAAGGACATCAATGACATCATTTAAGGCACATTCGAGGAGAATCTCGAGGATTGTCGAGTCTATGTGAACATACAAAAGTCTCACTTGTATTGGATTACATGCAGGTATCTCGAATTTCCATGCATGTACATGATCCACTGGATTGTCTCACATACTGACCTATAGACAATGGTGTTGAGTAGTTTCAGTGGAACAAAACTTTCTACCTTCAGGTAAAAGCACTTTCAGGCAATGTATCATTTTCTGTAGCCGGTGGTTACAATCAATACAACCTTCACCAAATCCAACAACAGTGCAAACTCAAGAGATATCTTGAAGAGCTGGGTGAAAGAGTCATCCAATTTCATGAAAACACCCAAAAAAGTGTACAAGATGAGGACATTTCGAAAGGAATGTTAGCTCTTGGTCATCTTCGCATGCCACTCATACGACCAAGAGAGCACATAAACATTCTCACAGAGTTTGGTGATTGTGTTGGATAAACTGACAAATGAAGGAATACCTTTCAATTGGTCTGACATGTTGGCTCTCTGGGTGAAGGAACATGTAACAGAAGCTCGAGATCCACCCAAGGGTTAGCAAGCAAAACCTTTCATGTCCGCTTACATAATTTATGCAGTTTGTGCTCGTTGGTAGTTCCCAAACATTGTTTGGGCATGGACACCATAAGAAACATCTATGCAAACTTATTGTAGGTTTTTCTTTGAATGTAGCTTTAGCGGATTTATTATACAAATATCAGATCACTTCGTCACCCCGACATACGAGATGATCTTTCAGTAGGGTGCACCTTTCATGTCGCAGGCAGCAATGGAGGCATTGGTAAAAATAAAAGATTGGTATGCCTCACCCCTTGGCACCTTCATCTGGATGTACAGTGTGAAGAAGGCTTTTCATGTTTTACCAAAGTTTGCCATGGATAAGTTGGTCATGCAAGAGGTTGCATATCACATCTGGACAGGGTTATCATTTAGGCTACACAGGAATAAGAAGGCACCTTAGCCTGCTCTTCCTCTTTGGATTGGGTTTTATGAGATAAAAAATCTCAAGCATGTTGAGGCAGAGATGGAGGAATTCAAGAGATTCAACTTTGGCACCAAAAGTTTCAATCAATATGACCCTCATTGCTCATTGAAGGAGCACTATGTGAGAGTGTATCATCCTTGGATCCACGGGGTGTGTCATTGGCCTAACGAAGACCCATGGAGATACTACGATAACTTCTAAAGGCTTGTTGACAATGTTGGAACCGCTAACATGTAAGGGGATATCCTTTGTAAGAAGTCCCAATTAGACCTCAGACCATTTGGTGTAGGAGTCCTAGCAGTGGATCATACGATAATGCCTTGACCATGATTTTTCACAGAGGCAAGTAAGATTTCTCTATTGGTAGAAAGTGTGTGACAGCTACAGCAAGCCAAAGAAGGTGCATGAGAGGTTCTAACACATGGGGGTTGAGATCAGGGTGCCCCTTGGAAACATGTGATAGCATAGAGTTAAGAAGGGAACACACGAGCAAAGATGCATCACAACATGGAAGGCAAGTTAACTAGCAATCCAAAGTGATGGTTAAACCAACAGCAAGCTTAAGAAAGGTTCATACATACTTATACAAAATAGTCCATACATTCATGCGTAAGCAAACAAATACATATATAATTTAGACTAAACTAGATAGCATAGAATACAATACAACATATGCATGAAATGTGCTAGCTCTGTTATTAAGAAGTGTAAATTCTAGTCATACAATACATCTATGTCTCACCACTAGTTCCAATAGCGGAATGTTACAGCCACAACTGCTTGCTCCTCCAAAGAGATATACTAGCTCTGCACAGTGGAGAAGACAAGGCTAGTTACAATACTGTCCAAGCTATCTATAAGATAGTCCTATTCGAAGCTTCGCTCACCAAAATCCTTTACAATGAGTTATGAGGTTTTATTTATAGCAAAGGGTGGGGTGACCCTTGACATCCCCCTTTGTGACAGTTCATCTACCCTCATGACTCTTCATCTACTCTATGACTGTTACATCCAAGTATTGACACTTGAACTTCCACTTGACATGATGTTACATTACAATGCACATGTGCTCATGTGAGACAAAATGGCTTGAGAAACCCATGCAAGAACTCATTGACACTCGGTCCATTGCGGTGAGACCAACTCTTTGACATGCTTGTGATGGTGAAGCTGGTGAGCTGATGCCAAGCTTGGTCGTCCGTGATGGTATGCATGCACTCCATGGTGACATCTTGCTAAAGTGAACTCTTGACTCCATTGCATCTGGTTTCATTGGTATGGATCCTCCATCCAACTCATCTGATATCATGTGCATGGTCTTCTTGGGTGCAATGAGCTAACAACACACTAATGCATAGTGTCCATATTGATCTTCCAATGTGTGTTAGTGGTCATGTGCATCAACTTTCAATTGCATGTTCAGCTCCAGTCAGACTTGCTTCTTGTCTTTGCCTCAGTGAGTGTGTTGAGTGGGTGAGCAGATTGCATGAGTGTGCACAATGACATGCATGATGCTGAATTCCCTTGCATGTGATCAATAACACAGCTCACCATGTCTACTCCATGCCAATGTTTCAGATGGATCTATGACTTTTACGGGTGAAGTTTCATCTGTGAGTTCATGTTGCACCCCCTGTTGTACCTATTCTTTGTGCAGCTCATTCTCTCATCTATGCAACTCTTGTTCTTCCTTGAGTTGCTGCTTCAACACATGCAACTCCTTCTCTATTTTTTTCTCTGCTTCATGCAATCTTCATGTCACAATGCCACCTCATAGCCAAAGTCTCCAAAGTTTCTTTCATCACAAGTGGATTTGCTTGAGCTTGCAACTTTGTTCCACCTCTATGTTGTCAACAACCTTCCTCTTGTGCTCGTTGCATCCGGTATGCTGCCTTCAGCTATTGTTCATGGTGTTTCTTGTTATGATGTTGTTTCCATCATATCTTCATGTCCTTGTCTATGAATGACTTGATGCCTTCATGGGTAGGCAACTTCATAGACACTTGGTCGACTGCATCCCTAAGTGTGCTTTGAACGGTGTTTTCAACTCTGCTCTCCTGGAAACCATTGTACCTATGTTATTGAGAGGCAGATGAATACTTGTGATACCTGGAGACATGGAAACACTCATGGAAAGCAATCTGCCAGTTGAAAACCAAAATGAACTTGAGAACTGACTTGCAACATACCTCTGTGATTGATCATGAAGGTTGCGCAGTTTCCGCGAGGAGGTCGGGAGACTAATTGCCAAAATTATGCAAGGCATAGTTTGGGTTGTCTGGAGGTTGAATGAATGTTGGTACTGTGCAATGCACAACCCAACATGGCCTGCTAAGAATTGAAATTGCGTAATGCACAATTTTAATGAGTAGTGACATGCAACTAGCAAACTACATTGCATAGTTTTTGGGGCCAAAAGGACACTGCCTCCAAGAATTGTGCAATGCAAGCATTGAGGTCAGTGCCTAGCTAGACTTCCATAATTTTTGGAGGGAAGACAGAGCCTTTGCTTCTGGAAATGCACAGTGCTATCCAGGCAAGTCACGGTCCTGACCAAGGTAGGCCAGTCTAGTCGACAGGAGACTAAAAACATGAGAAGTGTGAATGCATGATGAGATGAGTGCAAACAAGAGTGAATGATCATTCATGCAAAAAAAAACTGTAGGATTTAGGAAACAGGAAGGCATGCATGTGTGTGAAGTGAGTCGCCACAATGACGACCATCCATGCAAAAACAATTTCATGCATGTGACAATAGTGAGATGTTAACAAAAAATGAAACAGTGCTAGTACAAGCTAGTATGTATCAAAATGATAACAAGAACTCACTAAAATCAAGTAGACAACATTCATATGAAGTGAAACACAAAAAGCGCCAAAAACGCAATGCAAAACATGAAAAGTGGGCTTACCCCAAAATAGCTGAGCTAAATGTGCTGATGACTCCTACATGCAATGTGGGATGTCAGAGTTGCAAGATCAATGTGAGGAATGAGCTATGCTACATCCAGTTGATGAGTTTTGATAAAATCAAGGTTGTGACATGCATGCCACAAATCTAGGGAAAGCGACACTTGGTGGGAGGTTTCTAAAATGTTCTTTGCATGTAACCTCTAGCTACTAAAAATAGATCCCTAAAATAAGGGATTCCTTTGCATGCTTCCTTGGGAGGGGCAGGCCATGCATGCAAATCAGTTTTACTTGGTCCCAGAGGGAATTGGTCAACTCAACTGCACATGCAACAGTCTTCTCAGCTGGGAGGAAAAAATGTGCATTTTTGGGAGGGAGCTGGGATGGCTGCCCAAAGGGATTGCATAATTTATGGGTAGAGCAGCGGAAAAAATGTGCATTTTTGGGAGGGAGATGGGATGGCTGCCCAAAGGGATTGCATAATTTATGGGTACAGCAGCTCACTACTTCCAAGAATTGTGCAATTTCTAGGTTGAGCAGCCCTGTTGGGAGGAATTGAGCAATTTTTTGGGTGAAACTTCACTGCCAGATTTGTGCAATTCTCGAACCAAGCATGTTGCCAGATAGAATTGCACAATTTCTAGAGGGAATGTTGGTTTCCCTCTAGAATTGTCAAATTTCTTGAGGGAGATGCTCAACTTGTAGCTAGACCAAGTTCGAAAGAACAACCTGTGAGGGGAATGCAACAAGCTCTGATGGACATGCTGTCATTCTGCAAGAAAAACACTGAAGATTGTGTGCTTGACAAATCAAGACATGCTACTATGAAAGTTTGGTAGGGAGGCTCCAAAACAAAGCTCAAAAAATATTTTGGAGGGTGATTGTAGCTACCACAACACTTGCTGACACACTCGTAGAACTCCAGCTCTCTGAAAGGACCTTGTTCATGAAAAGCAAGTATAAAACCTCTAGAAGTTTTGTTCAGTTCTTAGTTCATCTTGGTTTCCACACTAGCTTGATTGTAAGAAGTAGAATCTTCCAAACTCTTGTTTAATTGAAACACATTCCAAGCCAAGGCAACACAGTTGTTTCCATTGGGGTTGAGGGGTATATTGATGCTTAAGCAGTATAGTTGCCAAATTCTTAGTTTCATTTCTGGTGTTGCTCTGCTGCCAATAGGCCTAGAAAGTACCCCAGCGGAGTCACATAGGAACATAAGCATGGCTCCGCTACCAACGAGCCTAGTCAGTACCTTAGCAGAGTTACTTGCATCACCTCTTTGCGTAGGAATCCTTTCTCTTTTTTCACCTTATTCATTTTTCTTTTTTGAAATTTTTCATTTTCCATTTTTTCATTTTTTGGTGACTGTGCATAGCACTTATTCATTTCAGAGGCAAAAGAGGGATCCCAACCTATTGAGAGAGGAAGAGGTTGTTCCTCTAGAGAAGTATTTTATTATACCTCTAATGTGTCTGTTAAGGTTTTCCCCCTCACCTTACTCTACTTGACTGAGATGACAAGGATTAACCCAAAAACAACTAACTAGAGTAGGTGACACTAGTTACTAGGCAAGCATTGTGTTTTAACCAAGGTTCACTTCGAATAGCACATATTTTCCATCGACATATCATGGACTAAAAGTAAAAATTTCTTCATACATAGGTGGGATGGTAGATAACCAAGTAGTGATAACTGAACAAGGCCTCTTGTACTTTACCTAGCTTTCTTCAAGAGTCATGCATGGTTTCATGCGAAACTAACCTACGAAAGAAAAAAAGAAAAAAACAACAAAGCAAAGCAAAAGCAGAAGTAAATGCAAAATAAAAGTGAGTAATCAAACAAGAAATAAGAAAAGCAAACATGCAAAGCAAGAAAGAAAACAAGCATGCAAGCAAGAAAATTGAAAGCAAACACTACTCCTACTATTAAGCGAATGGTGCATGGGCCTGATCATGTGAAGTGATACTTCCAATCCAACCATCGTTGCATTGGTTAACCCATGTTGGTGAAGGCATGGTCTATGAGCAACACGATCGTGCAGACCAACAACTGTGAAAAGATACAACAATGAAGATAGACACACTTCGAGATTACAAGCGTCCACAAAACAAAAATGAGTGAAAGTGCATGACATGTAGTCTGTAGACATACCATGATGCTGTGTGACACTACATGAAAATGTTAAGTATTCACACACTCTTGAGTGTGATATGAAAGTGTATGTGAGGAAGGTAGACCACCTTCATTTCTCAAGTGTGCTTGCTGAGTAAGATTCCCCCAATGCATGAGAAATGGGATCATTTAGTTTGAGTGGATTAAGTGAAATCTCAGTGCTATATTGATCTTCAATGCATACAGATGAGTGATGGGGAGCCTTGCATGTTTGAACAACTTCTTGATCAGAAGTGAAACCAACCTCAGGAGAACGAGGGCTTGATATAACCATCAGCTTGGGATGAAGTGCCTCGACAATCTGGGGGGTTTCATCTTCGTTGACAGATGGATCATTAAAGACCAGTGTTTCAATGAATTAGCAAAGATTGAATCAACATTGTGACTGGATGATCGGGTGAAGAGATCACGACAACTAAGATCAGAAAAAGCAAGATGTTGGTTGGCATCCTCATGATTCGATGAATCACATAGAGGGGTAGATGAGAAGCAAGAATGTTCATCCTCTGCATTTTCAGAAAAGATAGATGAAAAATCAAGTGGTTTTTCAAAGACTGATTGGTCCTATCCATTGTTAGATGATGGACTGACATCCAGTGTGTCCTGCTAATTATCAACAATGGGTTCTTTTGTGGACAGAGATACACATGAAAATCTAGGGATGGTAGGATCACCAAGAAGGCCAGGAAAAAATGGAGGTATGGATAGACAGGGATGGTCCTCTACTTGTGGTGGATGTTCAATGTCCCACACATGTTCTTCATGAATGTCAGCGCATGCTGGTTGTGCAACATCAACTTCATTGATAGATCGATCCTCATTCAAAATAGGTGTAGAGTAAAAAATGGAAGAACAAAAGACAATTTCATCCGGAGGATTATCCCAGTTTGAAGATGGAGATTGAAGTACAAAAGACATGTGACAAGGTATGTGACTCACAACCAAGTCTACACAAAAATTGGAACGGATGTCGGGAGGATGTGATGGTTGAACAAATGTGTGTGCATGCTCTCCCAAATCACTCTATGATGGTGGAGCTTTTTGATGAGGGGATGCGGAAAGTCACTTGTGACAGTGATCATGTCTATTTGTGATTCAAAAATTGGAACGGGCGATGTCGGGAGGATGTGATGGTTGAACAAATGTGTGTGCATGCTCTCCCACATCACTCTGTGATGGTGGAGCTTTTTGATGAGGGGACAACGGACAGTCACTTGTGACATTGATCATGTCTATTTGTGATTGTGTAGCCCCATCACTAAAGTATGCTAAGTGGGGTTTAAGCTTGAACTTCTTCTTTGGATTGATAGATCGGACAAGGTAGTATTTGAATCTATCCATGAGATACTGAAATTTCATCTGATTTTTCGGGGCTTCAAACATGAATAGACGGAAGTGCTCTAAAATCTCCATAGGTGATTCATGCGGGGCCTTCTATTGTTTTAACAATTTTTTATCAAACACTTCAGGATCAAATGGTGGAAAACAGATCCGATTAGATCACTGAAATGCTTGAATGAGTGCATGGAGTTGTGAGGTAGTGTGTCACACCATTGTGATGGGTGGTCACGAAGTGTGCTCAAGTGTGTGTGTGAGCAGTGAATAGACCTCTATTTCATTAAAATCTTCCATTCCCTCCATGACTGCATGGAAGTCATCTTAGTGCTTAGGCCAAGCCACTTTGCCTTCACCATCATACGTGAGTTGTGACAAGTGATCCCAAAACTCTCTCTCAACATGAAGGATATGTCCATTGGACAAAAATTTCAGAGGGTGAACTATAACAAACTCCATGATAGATGTGTGAAGATTCAAAACAGATGATGTGGGCTTAGCTTGTCATCTGGCCCTCCTTCTAGCACCAAAATGTTGACGGTGATGGACACACCAACATGTAAGGGGGTACCCCTTGTAAGAAGTCCCAATTAGACCTCATACCATTTGGTGTAGGAGTCCCAGCAATGGGTCGTACAGCAATGCCTTGACCGTGATTTCGCACAGAGGCAAGTAAGATGTCTTTGTTGGTAGAAAGGGTGTGACAGCTGCAATAAGCCAAGGAAGGTGCATGAGAGGTTCTTACACATGGGGGTTGAGATGAGTGTGCCCCTTGGAAACCTATGATAGCACGGAGTTAAGAAGGCAACACACGAGCAAAAATGCATCACAACATGGAAGGAAAGTTAGCTAGCAATCCAAAGTGATGGTTAAACCAATAACACGATTCAAAAAGGTTCATACATACTTATAAAAAATAATCCATACATGCATGCATAAGAAAACAAATACATATATTATTTATAGGAAACCAAATAGCATAGAATACAATACAACATATGCATGAGACATGCTGGCTTTGTTATATTAAGAAGTATAAGTTCCAGTCATACAATACATCCATGCCTAACCATTAGTTCCGATAGTGAAACGTTACAACAACAACCTAGTTCTCATCCAAAGAGATATGCTAGATCTGCACAGTGGAGAAGCCAAGGCTTGTTACAATATTGTCCAAACTCTCTCTAAGATAGTCCTATCAGAAGCTTGGCTCACCAAAAGCCTTTACAATGAGTTATGAGGTTCTATTTATAACAAAGGGTGGGGTGACCCTTGACATCCCCCTTTGTGACAGTTCATCTACCCTCACGACTCTTCATCTACTCTATGACTGTTACATCCAACTATAAAAAAAGAACTTCCACTTGACAAGATGTTATATTACAATGCACATGTGGCCATGTGAGACAAAATGGATTCAGCAAGCCATGCAAGACATCACTGACACTCAGTCCGTTGTGGTGAGACCAACTCTTTGACATGCTTGTGATGGTGAAGGTGGTGAGATGATGCCAAGCTTGGTTGTTCGTGATGTGTGCATGCACTCCATGGTGACATATTGCTGAAGCAAACTCTTGCCTCCATTGCATCCGAGTGCATTGGCATGGATCCTCCATCCAACTTGTCTACTAGCATGTGCATGGTCTTCTTGGGTATAGCCGAAACAAAAACACACTGATGCATAGTGTCTGTGTTGATCTTCTAGTGTGTGGTGGTGGTCATGCGCATCAATTTTTAACTGCATGTTAACCTCGAGTTAGAATTCCTTCTTGTCTTTGCCTCGGTGAGTGTGCTGAATGGGTGAGATCACATGAGTGTGCACAATGACATGCATGTTGTTGAATTCCCTTGGATGTGATAAAAAATACTGCTCACCATGTCTACTCTGTGCCAACTTTTGGGATGGATCTATAACTTGTACGGGCATAGTTTCATCCATGAGTACATGTTGTGCCCCCTATTGTACCTGTTCCTATTGTAACTCATTCTCTTGTCTATGCAGCTCCTATTCTTCCTTGAGTTGCTACTTCAAAACATGCAACTCCTTCTCTGTTCCATTCTCTGCCTTCACATAATCTTCATGTCATGAAGTCACCTCATAGCCTAAGTCTCCAAAGTTTCTTTCATCACAAGTGTTTCACTTGAGCTTGCAAGTTTGTTTTGCCTCTGTGTTGTCAACAACCTTCCTCTTGCATTCATTGCATCCAGTTTGTTTTCCTCTTGCATTCATTGCATCCAGTTTGTTTCCTTCAGCTATTGTTCGTGGTGGTGATTGCTGTGATGCTGCTACCATCATACCTTCATGTCCTTGTCTATGAAAAACTCTATGTCTTTGTGGGTAGGCAAGTTCATAGACACTTTGTCGACTGCATCCCCAAGTGTGCTCTAAATGGTTTCTTTGAATCTGCCCTCTTGGAAACCATTGTACATGTACTATTGAGAGGCAGATGAACACCTATGATACCTAGAGACATGGAAACATTCATGGCAAGCAATGTGTCAATTGAAAATCAAAATGAGCTTGAGAACTAACTTGCAACATACCTGTGTGACTGATCATGAAGGTCGCACAATTTTAGCTGAAAGGTTAGGAGACTGGCTACCAAAACTACGGAAGGAACAATTCAAGTTGTTTGGAGGCTGACTGACTACTGAACTGCGCAATTCACAACCTAGTCTGGCCTACTGAAGACTAAAACTGCGCAATGCGCAATTTCAGTTAACGGTGACATGCAACCCGTAAACTGCATTATGCAGTTTCTGGGACCAACATGACACTGCCTCCAAGAATTCTACAATGCAAGCCTAGAGGTTAGTGCCTATCTAGACTTGCACAATTTATAGAGGGAAGGAAGAGCCTTCACTTACAGAAATGCATAGTGCTAGCCAGGAAAGGCAACCCAGTTCAGTCGATGGGCGATTGGAAACATGGGAAGTTTGAATGCATGATGAGATGAGTGCAAACAAGAGTGAGTGATCATTCATGAAAATAGCAAGTGAAAGATTTAGAAAATGGGTAGGAATGCACGTGTGTGAAGCAAGTCGCCGCAAAGACGATCGCCCGTGCAAAAACAGTTTCATGCATGCAACAGTAGTGAGATGTTAACAAAGACTGAAATGATGCTAGTAGAAGCTAGTATGTATCAAAACGATAGCAAGAACTCACTGAAATCAAGCAGACAACATTCATATGAAGTGAAACACAAAAATTGCTACAAACTCAGTGCAAAACATGAGAAGCAAGCTTACCCCAAAACAACTAAGCTAAATGTGTCGACAATTCCTAGGTGCAATGCGGGATGTTAGAGCTACAAGATCAATGTGAGGAATGAGCTCTAAAATGTTTAGTTGATGAGTTTTTATAAAATCAAGGTTGCGATGTGCATGCCACAAATGTAGGGAAAGTGACACTTGGTGGGAGGTTTCTGAAATTGTCTTTACATGTAACCTCCCATTACTAAAAATAGATCCATAAAACAAGGGATGCCTTTGCATGCTACCTTGGGAGGAGCAAGCCATGCATGAACATCAGTTTTGCTCAGTGCTGGAGGGAACCAGTCAACTCAACTACACATGTAACAGTCTGCTCAGTTGGGAGGTAAAAATGCACAATTATGGGAGGAAGCTAGGATGGTTGTCCGAAGGGATTGTGCAATTTATGGGTAAAGTAGCTGACTGCTGCCTATAATTGTGTAATTTCTAGGCTTAGCAACCCTGCTAGGAGGAATTGCTCAATTTTCTGGGTGAAGCTTGGCTGGCAGATTTGTGCAATTCTGGATCCTCGTAGGCCACTAGACAAAATTGTGCAATTTCTAGAGGGAAGGTTGATTGCCCTCCAAAATTGTGCAATTTCTTAAGTGATTTGTTGAGCCTACAGCTAGACCAAGTCCAAAAGAACACCTTGTGAGCGGAATGCAACAAGCTCTGATGGGCAAGCTGTCATTCTGTAAGAAAAACATTGAATCTTGTGTTATTGATGAAGCAAGACATGCTACTATAAAAGGTTGGAAGGGAGGCTCCAAAACGAAGCTAAGGAAAAATTTTGGAGGGTGGTTGTAACCACTACTAAAAGGCTCAATGAAACAGTCATAATGGTTGTAGAGTGATTAACAGTGTGTAAGGCAGGCAATAACATGTTTGAGAGTAGCATCATCAACAACAATAGAGGGTAGCAGACCTATGCTTGACAAAGGCAAGAGCAAGGCTGCCGATAGCACAAAGGCGGAGAAAAGCTGCAAGTTCAAAGTAGATCCACTTGTGTTAAGAGAAAATTTTCAGATTGAGGTAGAGAGGTGGTAGTGTAACAGAAGGATTGTGCAAAGGTAGAGGGAGAAGCAAAATCTGGAAGACGTAGAAAATGAGTTGCAGGAGTTGAAGCAGCAACTCAAGGAAGAAAAAGAACTATGCAGAAGGGAAAATTAAGCACATCAGGAACATGAACAGGAGGTGAAACATACACACATTGATCAAACTACGGCTATACATGTTATTGATTCATTCAAACAGCTGGCACATAGTAGATAGGGTGAGAAGTCGTAGGAGTAAGACTTTACTCAAGAGATTGAATAGACATTGGAGCAGATGGACACAGATATGGTTCAACCTGAGTTAGATCAGGACATTGAGCTCATGCCTGAGAACCAAGAGGTCACTCCAATGGCTTCACTAGATCTGGGAGCGAAGAAAGTCCCAATCAATCAAGGATACCTTGAAATCCTTGAGGATAATCCAGAAGTGGATTTACACACTATATATTTCGACAAGTCACAACACGAAGTTGTGAAGTCACATAGAGTTCCCATTCCGTAGTTTTAAGAATGAGTTATCATGTTCGATGTGCGCAGAAATCCAATTGCATTGGCCGATGCTACCAAAGCATATGCCAAAGCTACCAGCTCGAGTGTTAGATTATTGATAGCTGAGAATCAACACATGGCTAAGGACATACAAGTGGCCAAGCAAGGAGAAGAGAAATTTACAACATCCTCCATAGTAGATTTGAGGAAAGTGATAGTTGATGAAGTATCATCTCTTAAGATAATCATGTGGAAGTTGTACTTTAGGTTCATCGCTTTGTTGCCCCCCTTGGGCCCCCCTACAACGAATATTTTATGGCTGGAAACTATGGTCCAATGCGGTGATACCTTTGAATACAGAAGATAATCAAGCTCCACACCCAACATTAGTCTTAGCGGAGAAATTTAAGAGTTTGATGATACAATGATGATTTTCTTGAATGTCTCATGAGATGTCTAATGAACTCTGTCACCAAAGCTAATCTATTTGAATAGAGTGATTAAAGGTTTATTTCATGCTCATTTACTTAAGCAAAGTAGACTATGACTACTTTTCTTGGATCCATACTTCTTAATTTATCGTTTTAATTGCAAACACTGATATTTCCATTGCATAGGTTAGGTTTCCTTTTCAATGCAACTTTTACATTCTGCAATTATATTAGTGGTTACATTCCTACATGTAGCATAGAAATTATATTTCTATAAATAGCATAATCTTTACATTTGTTTAGGTAGCATAGACTCTCTACATTTTTGTAAGTAGTGTAGCACTTATATTTGAGAAAGTAGCCCTTCCAATTCTTGGAAGATAGATTAGCACTTTCCTTTCATGTAATTTCTTTCCTTGCAAATATCAATTTAGTTGGTATAAGGGTATATGAATACCTTACTATGGTACATTTCCTGAAAGTGACATGATTAGAGCATAACCTACAATGCATACAACACTATCACCTATTAAGTTTGTACAAACCTCTGGTTCATAATTAAAGTTGGTAGCCTTAGGAGTTGCAACACTCTTGTTACAATACTTAGCCTCATCAGTATTGATCAGGGGACTCATCCATGAGATTTTTTTCTAGTTTTTTTGGTGCCCACCTCTAGTTCACTTTATGTAGTGTACAATGTGTGTCCTAGAAATGGTTTAGACATGTCACAAACATATGACCTATCACATGGCTACCCAAACAATAGAATGGGTGTCCTAAAATTCAATACTCGGGTGAAAAGATGATTCACCCCAAAACAAGTCAATTTATGCTAGTAGTCTGCCTATGAAGTGTCCTCAACTAGGACCTAAGCCATTCTCTAATAAAATCCCCCTAGGTTTCTTTCCTATAGGTATATGAATCTCCCAATAGCATTCCCAATCACCATGATGTATCGTCTTGGTCAAATTTCTATAGGGAGTCTATTTCCCAAACCAATTTTTGTCTCGAAGATTCTTTCAGTGGGTTAAAACCCACAAAACATCTCTCTAATGAGAAGGAATTGCGACCTCAATCCCAAGGTTGATCGATGATTTTTTCCACATCCTTCAAATGGAGGAAATGGAAGCAATACCATCCATTAAAAAAATAATAATTTTGGGCTTGTAATTTAGAATGGGGAACTAGAGTTTACCAACCAATCTTTCATTTGTGGGCCACCCATTCATGAAAACTCCCACCAACCAATAATTTCATGCTGTTGAAGGCTAGTTACCTTGTCCCAAAAAAAATCTTATCCAAATGTGATATTTTGTATGTCTTCAGATGAAAAAAACACGTTTTTCCTATGACCACAAGTTTTAGATGTTAGACGTGAAACTAGTAGATTGATAGGACAATGCACAACATCAACCAAAACTAGAGCGAAAACTAAAACGAGATTAGAAATAAAGATGTGGTCAAAATGTTTGTATCATGAGAATCTACATGCATAAATGTCTGCCTCTTATGTCACCTAAATGAGTTTTCCCACATATGGAGAAAGGTGGACATCCAAAGTATCGAGTGACTCTTCGCATAATGGACAAGTAGACCCTATTCAAAAACTCCCCCAACAAGTGTCAAGACACCCAAGATAGCAATTAAGGAAGTAGTCACCGACACAATGACCAAAATTATGTCACTTAGTAAAGTGGTTGAGGGAAAAATATGTGCCAAAATCTACCAATATGAAATCTATATAGTTTTGTAAACAGAATCATAGAAGACTGACCAAAAAATTAATAAAAAAATCACCAATATTATAATGATGCAAAGCTCAATAAGTCTAACGAAATGTGGCTAGGCCAAAAAATCCTTGACCACATCTCCAAATAACCTACCAAATGTCGGCCAGATGAAAATGACGTAGTCTAACGAATCAACAGAACACCTTTTGGGTTTCGCGCCAACTCGTCACTCGCAAAACACTTTCATTAGACTCCTCCACCCACTTGAGCCCCGTCTCCATCGAGAAAATGTCTCTCTCTTTGTCAAGAGGAACTTTTTTTTTGTTTGCCTCCAATGTCCATCACCGTTACCATTTTCATGCCTCTAGTTCCATTTGCAACCTCCAATTCATTTTCCACCCTCCAATTACCGTTTCTATGCCATTCTACCACATGAAAAATGATGTGATGTCTTGCCTACCACACACAACAAATTTAAATGGTGAATTAATGGGAATTTCGAATTTTAGAGAGGGAATCCATTTTGAATTTTGAAAATAGATGAGATGACAGTCACTATGGACAATGAGACAACAAAATTTTTGGATTCCATTCCTCCCTCCTAAATTCGTCGATTTTTCTGTACGAGTGGATGATTTTAAAATCTCTTTCACTGATGGAAAACCATAGTATTTTTGAATTAAAAAAAAACATGCCTCTAATATTCAAATGATAATGTGCCTCCTTCTCATTTCTCCTCCCCATTTGTCACATTTGTCCTCTACCGAGACTCCTCCCATTTTTTTTTGCATAGTGTAGTCTCAACGACTCAGTATGGAATACATTTGCAGCAAGAATTCAAGACAAGGCCCAACCGTGGAATTCTTTCCACTTGCATGAAAGGTTGGAAAAGAAATGAGTGGAAATAATTTTTTCCATTTGTAATTGCAAGAATTTGTTTATCCATATATAGGAATTCATTATGTTTGCAATAAGAAAATACAACCCCAACTGTAAAATTATTTTCATTAGTAGAAAAGGTAAAATTATTGCATTTTTTTATAAATTTTTTGTAGTTTTTTGCTCTTATTAGAAAATTTTCATTCAAATTTGGTCATTGTTGTTACAAATTTTCATGTTTTAGGTTAAAAAATTATCAAGGGTAGTTAGAGTACGCTAGCCGATTTGTAGAGCATTGTATTTTCATAATCTAGTGAGTAGAGGTAAATTGCTACCAACTTTTGTTACGTTCCTATTTTTTTGTTAAAAAGTTTCATGTGAGTTATTGTTGATTATGTTAAAAAATGTTCAGTGATTTTCCACAATGGTGGCAAGCGAGTTGCTGCAATAGTGACTAGTGAGTTGCCACAACGACGACCCAATGAGCTGCCACAATAGGTGAAGTAGTTGGTTCACCCATTGTGGTAGCTTACTGGGTTGTCATCGCATAAACTCACTTGTCATTATTGTGAAAATTCTCTTGTCACCATTTTGGTGACTTTGTAATCTAATGAGTCATGCCCCTGTTACATTTTCAGCCAAATTTTTTGTTATTGTCACTCTTGCGTGTTGTTTTTAGTCAAAAAAATGAACAAACTTACAAAGGATTGGTAGCCATAGTTGAACAAATCTCTCCTAATCATTTCAGTAGCAATTGATCCAAACACTACAATGATCAATACTTAGATGAAATTTATTGTCATTTGATTTTTATTATTATAGTGATGATTATTTCATAAGGTAATTATTTTTCACTAATAAGAGCTAAAAAAATTAGGACATTCAAATTATTAAAAAATGAATATGGATATGTCAAAGTTAGAGTTCAATGAGACATTCTTCGAAAGTTTAGGTCTTTTGATATTTATATCGCAATAAAATTAACACAACCACATTAATAAAGTGGTTGAAATACGTTGATAGGAAACATTTTCCACCTTTTAATCCTATTGATAAGTGTATCAAAGGTGGAAAATAACATCAATCAATGTATTTCAATAACTTTATTAATGTGGTTGTGCTAGTTAACAACAAATGTCTGTGGGCAGGATTAGTATTCCATGGTTCACTATGGCTAAGTTCAAGTTATGGTTGAGGAGGGTTTATTATAGAAAACATTTAGTTGACTATGGATGACCATGGATTTGCACATTAAACTTTAGTTATTTATGATATATTATGATTGACTACGTTTCATCATGGTTGTTCATGTTTGATCATGTTGACTATGATCAACCAATCACGTTGACAGTGATTGAATATAGTTAAGCATCATTGATTATGGTTGACTATGGCTTACCTAGAAAACATAGTAAACATAGATCAACCTAGTAAACCTATAGCAACTTTAAACATAAGTCAATATAGAAAACCTAATAAACCTAGGTCAACCTAGTAAACAAAGGTCTAGCTAGTAACACTAGGTCAACATAGTCAATCTAGATCAACATAGAAAACCTAAGTCAACCTAGTAAATATAGTAAACCTAGGTAAACCTATGTCAACCTAGGTCAACCTAGTAAACTTAGGTAAACTTGGTAAACCTAATTAACTTAAGTCAACCTAATAAACCATGGTTAAACTAGTAAACTTAGGTCAACCTAGTAAATCTATTAAACCTAGTAAATGTAGATCGACCTAATAAACCTAGGTCAACCTAGTAAACCTAGTAAAATTATTAAACCTTGTTATTTCACTTGTCTTTATTCCAAAATGAACTTTAATGGTAGAAAACTCCTACCAAAACATACATTTACAAAATTATTACTATAATATATCTAAAACCAATAAGATAAAAATTTCATCAATCGATAATGTTTATAAGCATAGTGCCACTGAAAATCTGATGCCAATATTGTAGCACCTACATAATTTTCCTTATGATATATATTGTTATTGTCTCCAGGAAGGAACACTTCTACAGGGAGAAATCGATGAGCTGTGGAGAAAGCCATAGATCGTCTCCACAGGGATGTAGCCTTGGGAAGATGAGGTCTACTAGCTCTCCTAGGAAGTAGAAGACAAACTAAAGAGCATGAAGAAAACCCAGAGGACAATGAGCCTTATCATAGAGGGGTCGACCACAGAGAAGCTCATGGAATAAGTTTCCCATGCCGCAGATCAATGCACATCAATTCTCAATCCATTGTAGACTACCTACAAGGGCCGGAAATCCAAGATCGAGGACGTATCGGCTCAATGACTTGAGGATGAGTCACATCTTTGTGTTGGGGAACTGTTGGGTAGGGGTCCCCTAGGTCTAAGTTTTGCCCAAAGCATGTAAAGACTCCACATTTTGAGGAGTGAAGCATGATTAACGCGGTGTTCTAAGATTCAAAAGGGATTTAGGGTGGGCTAAATCCACTTATTTTGTGAAGGGATTGGATTCCTTAGAGGATTTTGAGCTCTGCCCAGGGTATGCAGATCATGGTATTGGTAGGGTAGAAGCATATATAAAGGTTTTTGCAAGTCTAAGGCATGTATTGGATTGATGAAACACTTTTGATCCTCTTTTCTGTAATATATTTCTGTGGTCAGGCAAAGGGGAAGGCTCCTATAATTGTGTGCACAGAGACCTTGGTAAGTCTACATATAAGTGCGCAGGCCCCTGTAGCTGTGTGCGTAGGGTCAAAAACATTGTATTTTAAGAAGACTTGACTAATAAAGAATAAATTTGAGTAAAACTTTGTATGTACGTTTCGCATAGTTTCTATGTTTTAGTTTGTTTTGGGCTTGTTTTATATATTTCTTTTGCAATTTCATCGCGAAGGCACAAATATTGTTTTATATGCTCAATAATACATATTAGAATAGTTTCACACAGTTCGCTAATTTGTTAAGTAAAGAAATGATTTACGATTGCAAGAATAAGGATAATGGTTCACAAAGGTTTGATTAAGCCCTAAATTGTCGAGAACCTTACAACCACACTACATAGTCCCTCTAGATGTGGAAACCTGGTTCTAGCATCCCCCAATATTACCTTGGGTGAGATTGTGGTTTGCAGAAGAGGATCATTGCAAAAAGGGTTGATGGTATAGGGTTTCGCTAGTTAATGCAACTAACTCTGAACATGGGTCTAAGCCCCTAGAGCCAACCATATTATATATATATATATATATATTATATATATATATTTATATATATATATTATTTATTACAAACAGTTCTTGAGAAAATCATGAAAAAGGAGGCATGATTTTTCATGACTGCTTTTTTCCATGATTTTCTCATAACTGTTGTGATATATATATATTATATATTATATATATATATATATATTATATATAGATATAGATATATATTCTACCTGGCATTTTCCTTCGAGTTTTCCATGCCTTGCTTTTTCTTCCATGATTTCCTTACAACTGTTGTGATTGATGTTTAAGGACATGCACATAGTGATTCACAAATATTTTAAGGTGATGAGATTTTTTTTGCAATATGAATTTCAAATGTCAAAATATGATTGTATTATCTAACAATGTGGAGGGTTGTCTCTTAACATGTCTTGAATTTGGAAACTTAGGAAGTTAACATTCCTTGAAACCTTTTAAAATTCTAGCTCATCGATATATGATTTGATGACAATACGAAAATATATTTTTTGTGTTTTCATAATGATGTGTCCATTTTCCTCGTGTTGCCAACATTATAACAGGGAGTTTATTCAATTGTAATAGTGAGTTGTCACCACTGTAACAGTGAGTTGCCTCCATTGTAATAGTGAGTTTATACAATGTAGTTTCCACAAAAATTAAAAATATTTCTTGTAATTGTTTTTTTTTTTTTTCAGATGGTGGAGAAGTGGAATCTGATCATTCAAATTTCATGCCATCTAAACCCTGGTCAAGCACAAATTATATTTGTGCTTCACAATGAAGTACTGAGTCATGTATATCGGAACAATAGAGAAATTCTTGGTAGAACAACAAACAATGAAACTTACTATATTTCCCTAGTTGATGGGCTAACATCAATGAGGAATTATGGTGAAAATGACATTGTCATTTACACCAATTCATAATTGATATGAATTCAAATGACTAGAATTTAAGTCAGAAGTAAAAATCTAAAAACCCTTCACAGAGAAGCAAAAAACATTGCTTCTCAATTTCACTAACTTTACCATAACTTATTAATCATATTTTCAAAGGGTTGTTGATGATCTACTTTGTAAAAAAACATCCAAATTATGGAGGTGTAAGTGGAAATATATGTAGAGGAATAAGCATGTGCTCCACCAATTTTCATTCACGATCATCAATATAGGTGCATGTTAATGAATGCAATATTCTTCTGGTTGCTATTAGGGTTATTATGGTGTTCTTATTTCTTATGATGTTATTCTAACAACATAAACAATCATTATGTCCATCCTTTTTTATGTAATTATACCAGCTCTATTTTTTATATATGAGCTCACTTTATTTTTTGGTATCTTTTTTATATTTGAACACAATGTGTATGTAAGAAATGTAATTTTTAGTCAAAGCTATTAATTGAATTACATTGTGACTATGGTTCATTTAATGGAATTACAGTGTGATTACAATTCAGATGTGTCATTTTGATTATAGTTAAGTTGTGTCTAAAAGTTCAGTTCAATTCCATTATGTTATTTTGATTACAAATTAGTTGTGTCTAACTATTGGAAATACTAAGAGGGGGGTGAATAATATTTCCTTTTACGATTGTTATTTTACCAATTAAGATCACTTAAAACAGAACACAAAAATGAACAAAGAAATATATATTTTTATTAGTAGGTTCCAAAGATAATCCTTTGAGTACAAAATTAATTCAAAAAATGTTACAAAACAATACCTTAGAATGTGTTCAATACTTATTCAAATTTCCAATCAAGGTTTGCAACAAATTACTGCTCTAGAGGTTAGCTCTATCACAAAAATTCCAACACCCAAAGTTCCACATATCCAAGGGTATAAAGGTTTATTTTTTCATATATATGTCAAAAGTGTGATGAGATGGCCTAGTATTCATAGAGATACCACTATCTAAAATTTCATAGAGAAACAATCTAAAACTGTAGAGGAATACTATAGTCCAAAATTCAGTGAATTTTCAGATGTCTCATTCTCAAGCCAAATGGAGGTCTCCTACGAGTCTGAATATTCTTCTACATTGAACAGGGTATTGTTTTCCACCACTAAAAATGGATATGCAATATTGAAAGAAAATAGCACTTACAGAAGTATAACTACATAAAAATTCCACCAAGAATCTTTACTCTCTTTCTTTCTCAAATTGTTGTAATTCATGATATGTGAACTATTATACTCCTTTTTCCTTAGTCTTTTTCTTTTTTTTTTAATCTATAGTTGGATTCATCGTTTAAATGAGCATTCATAATTTATATTTATACGAATTTTCCTCAATGAAAAATTAATTATATTTTCATCATATAAGTGTTTTGTTACACACTTCCTGTGAGAATAACAATATGCCATAAATATTGAACAATATTGCCAAAAACATAGAAATATCACATGAATTGAGACAAGTTGTAAATATATTTTAGTATTTAGAAGTAGATTAAAATTTTCACTTGCTTCTTCGAAGGGGAAACCTCCAACAGAGTAGAGCTCGATTACAATAAGACTTGATGATTCTTCTTTTACTATCTAGGACTATTTATAGCTTAACGACCTCCAAAACCATAACTGCTAATAAAATGGGTTAACCACATTATTTATTAACTATGGCCCATTTTTAACTAATTGTGGCCCCTTTTCTATAATGCGGGTCAACCACTTACAATTATTATTAATGCAGATAACTCGTTATGGGATTTAATGACTCAACTAACTAACAATGACCCTGACTAGGCCCCTTGGGTTTATTACATAAATAAAGGGGTTAGGGTTGGACCCTAACATGCCCTCCTCCATCAAAAGAAGCCTTGTCCTCAAGGTTGAAGCAACGAAAATTGTTGAAGAATAGTGGTTGTTTCCCATGTCACATCTTTTGGAGAGATGTCTTTCCAGTTCATGAGGACTTCCTTGATCGTGTGGTCATAAAGATGTCTTTTGTGAGTATCGAGGACCTATTCTTGTCAGAGCCAAAGTGAGACTTCCTCGTCCAATTCTAGAAGACTTGTTTGAACCCTTCAATTATTCCCCATAACTTTCTTGAGGCAAGATATATGGAAAACTGGGTCAATTTTTGAAGTAGTCTGCAAGGCTAGTTTGTAAGAAACTACTCCTATACGTTGAAGTACCTAATCAGGCCCATAGAATTTTGGTGCTAGTTTCTGGTATCCCTTTTATTTGAGAGAGATATGCTTATTTTGGTGTTAGTTTCTAGTAGTCATTTTATTTGAGAGAGGTATTCTTATAAAATTAAAGTCACAAGAAACCTAGTCACCTACTTGAAATGATCATTGGGAACAATGTTGGTCAGCCTATTGCTTCATTATGTTCTAAGATTGATGTAGATTATATTTGAGATGATCAACTACCTGTACTTTGGAACATCCAAGAATATAAGAAGCTAGTGAAGGTGGGAGTTGGCCATACACTACCTGATATGGAGTCATCTTGGTGGCTTCATGACAGTTAGTATTATACCACCATTTAGCTAAAGTAAGCCACAATACCCATTGATGTTGCTTGTTTGAAGTGAAGCATTGTAGATAGGTCCCCAAACATTTATTAACTGCTTTTGTTTAACCATTAGTTTGGGGATGATAATTTGTACTCAATTGGAGTTGTGTTCCCTTTAGCTTGAAAATTTCTTGCCAAAATGTTTTGGTGAAAGTGGGCTCTTGATCAAACACAACGGAAGTTGGCATGCCATGCAATTTGAAGATTTGGTCCATGAAAACTTGAGCCACCAATGTTGGGGTAAATGGGTGTGGTAGAACACAAAGATGAACATATTTAGAAGGTCTTTCAACAACCACCATGATGATTGATTTGTTCCTTGACTTTGGGAGACCTGTAATGAAATCCATGCAAACATCTGTCTAGATGGAAGAAGGGAGTGGAAATGGTTGTAAGGTTCATGGTAGCTTGATCGTTTCCCATTTGTTGTGTTGGCATACATTGCATTCAGCTACAAAATTAAGAATGTTGTTCTTCATGTTGGTCCAAAAGAAAGAGTAACATGCTCATGCATAAGTATTTTGAAAGCCTAAATGTTCTACAACCGAAGAGGAGTGCAACTATTCCAAGATGCAGGTTTTGAAGGTGGAGGTTAGGGATAGCACTACCTGATCCTTGTAGTGAAGAACCTCATCATTGCAAGAGTAGTCCTATAAGGAATTAGGGTATTTTCTTAAGTTATTAATGAGTTTGGACAAAGAGGGGTGGGATAACCATTCATGGTGGGCATCTTCAATCCAATCTAGTATGGGTAGGGAGAGGGATAAAAGGGTGTCCTCGTCCTCAAATTGGCATGACAAGGCATCGACCACTACATTTTCATGCCTCTTCTTGTAAATTATCTCATAATCATATCCCAACAGTTTCTCGACCCATTTATTTTATTGTGGAAATGATAGACGTTGCTTTAGGAAATATTTTAGGCTATGATGGTCAGTGCGTATTGGGAAATGATGCCCCAATAAGTATGCTCGCCAAGTGTCTACTACATGTAAGATGGACATCATTTATTTCTCATATGTAGAGTGACCCAAATGATTTCCATTGAGTTGTTGACTTGTTAAAGCCAATGGTCTACCTTCCTACATTAATATTGCACTAATGACCATACTAGAAGCCTCACATTCAAAACCAAAAGGTTTTGTAAATTCCAGTAGGGTCAATACTAGAGTGGAGCACATGGTTTGTTTATGAGCAAAAAGGCATCTTGAGTTGTGTCAGTCCAAAGAAATGAATTTTTCTTAAGAATATTAGTGATGGGTTAGGAAATGCATCCATAATTGTGGACAAATTTTTGATAATCGATGTGAGACCCAAGAATCCCCTCAAGCTCTTCAAGATTTTTTGTTGGGGCTAGTATTTCATTTCCTGAATACTTTTTGGATCAATCCTCACTCCTTCACAGCCCACAATATGTCCCAAATACTCTACTTCTTCCATGCCAAAGGAAAATTTGGATAATTTGACAAATAGTTTATTATCTTAGAGCAGTTGTGATACCTAGTCAACATGTTGAAGGCAAGTGTCCCATGTTATGTTGTAGATGAGAATGTCATCAAAAAAGATGAGGGAAAATTTTCTAAGATACATTTTTAGAAAGTGGGTTCATGAGGCTCTAAAAAGTGGATGGGGCATTACAAAGACCAATGGCACGACTAGGAATTCATAATGTCCTTCATGAGTTTGGAGGGTTTTCTTGGGAATTTCAACTTCTTTCATATATATCTGGTGATAACCTGAGTGAAGGTCCAACTTGGTAAAAAAATTGGTGCCATGTAGTTCATCTAGCAGATCATCAACTATTGGGATAGGAAATTTTCTCTTATTTTGATCTTCTTAAGGGCCCTGAATTATGGACACATCTGCCATTCACCATCTTTCTTTATAATGATGGACACTAGAGATGAATAAGGGATGGTGCTGGGATGAATAACACCTGCTTCGAGGAGTTCCTTGATGATTTTTTCAATTTCATTATTTTTGGGAAAAAGAATATCGATAGGGGCCAAAATTTGGTGGTTGGGTACCTAGTAGCAAAGGGATGTTATAATTATCTTCACCTCTAGAGGGTGGGAACTCCTTATTTTTGTTGAAGACCCATTGATGGCAACATAATACTTATTGCATCTCGAGATGAATAGGAGGAGGAGTGAAGTAAATGACATGAATGGCATTAAATTGCGTGATTATCGCATGATGGCCCATTTCTAAAAGCTTCTCCATTCAGTGCGAGTTGATAATGGTAGGATAACCTACTTGGAGTTCCCTCAGTGTATGAGTGTGGTAATTCTGCTTAATACTCATATATAACTCCTGGAATTCTATTGTGGTAGGGCCCGCCATTCAACACTAAGGACAATGTCACAACTGGTCATTTCAATGGCAAACATATGGGTTTTGAGGTGATAATCCTCGATTTGAAGCTTAATATTTTCACAGTACTATTCACATTTAATTGTTCCCCCATCAGCAATAAGGAATTGGAAATTAGATACTAACCTAACAAAACAATGAACTTCCTCTACTACTTTCTTATGGACAAAATTATGTGTGGTGCTACTATCAATCAACACCATTGACCGATGTTTAATAAATCCTTGCATTTTTAGAGTCTAGGGAGAAGAGATGTAGCTAGGGCATGAAGTGAGATAACCAGCTCATCTGGTGTAGCTAGAGTATCAGTGTTCGTGGTTCACCGTCTTCCTCCTCAATCACTTCAATGGTTTGAGCTTCATCGATGGAGCTGTTGTCAAAAGTGTCAATTTGAAAGAATTTTAGTTGCTTGCATTTATGTCCCGGGGAGTATTTGTCATCACAATAGTACCAAAGTCCTTTTTCCTTCTTTCAGCCATGTTTTCCAGTGACACTTTTTGAATTTCAAATGCTTGGGTGGGGCTTGTAGTTTGGGTGGGACATGATCGTGCGATGAAATTTTGATGACTAGATTGGCATTTAAAGTGACTTCTACCTCTAATTCCTTGTTGCATTCTTCCAACCAAGTATATCGGTGATACATTCTGACATGGGCTTGGATAGCTTCCTTTAAGCCACTGATGAAACATTCCAAGTAAAAGGCATCTCTTATTCCTTAAGTTCGGATGGCCAATTCTTCAAAGGATGCAATGTAGTCTCTTACTTTACTTGTTTTCTTGAGCTTAGTGAGACAACCCAAAAAGTAAGATTCCTAATCAAAGCAATCACAAATGGCCTTTGAGAACATGTTCCAAGTTGGCCTCCTTGGATAACATTTCTGATGCCACTCCCACCACTGCCATCACTCTTGGTCCAAGTAAAGCACTTCCACATGTAGTTTAGTTTCATCTTCCCATATATTGTTAAGGAAAAAATATTGTTCCATTTGTGCCACCCATAATGTCGGGTTAGAGACATCAAATTTGTACATGTCTAGCCTAGGTGTCTGGTGGCTCTAGTATTGGTGACCTCTATGAAAATTAATGTGACAGTTGGATTCTCCTTCTACATGTGCATCAAAACTATGTTCTCCCCTTATGGGTTCACGAGGAATTTGCAAGGAATTCAATGTGTCTGTGAGTTTTTCAATGGATTCTTGGATGCCATCGAATATTTTGATTGTCTTCCTGATTGTTAAGAGGTGTTTGTTTTAGTCGTGTTGGATTCTTATTCCTAACAGGGTGGAAATGCCAGGCATTTAATCGTCGTCAAGGGGGTCCAGGGGGGGCGACGACAAATTTTATGAGCCCCTCGGGTGGGAGTTTGGGGGTAGCACCCCCAAAGCTAAAACTAGATGAAATTTTTCCTTGTAAAATATTGTAATTTCTTAGTAAATCTAATTCCTTCATTAGTAAAATGTTCTAACTGTAGAAGTTATGTTAATTTAGGGTTTTTTCCCTAAAATGTACCCCCCTTGATTTATATGAGGGAATTGTATTGTGGTTGTGGATGATTATTCCAAGTGAGAGAGAGAGAGAGGAGGTTTTGTGAGAGCAAAGAGGAAATTATAGTGGATCTATTGTAGGTTTTATTTCTTCATTTTTCTAGATAATAAAAAAGGAAGGACTGACTATTTCTCCATGGACGTAGCCCAAATTGGGTGAACCACGTATATATTTATCTCTCTTGCTTATGCATTTATGTATTTCTCTTTCTGTAATTCTTTTGTGTATTGAATTGATTCATTAATTAATTTCTAACAACTAGTATTAGAGCTGAAGGTCTATTTGGCTAATAAACTTACAGGAGAGAAGAGTTCCTGGTTCGAGTGGGGGGAATGGAGGAAGATGGTAGGTTTAGGTTCGAGAAATTTAATGGCCAAAGCTACCAACTATGTAAGATGTAGATGGAATATTATTTGTATCAGAGGTATCTGTACCTACCATTGAGTGTAAAAACAGAGAAGTTGACGAGTATGATGGACAAAGAATGGGAGATTCTCAACAAAAATGCATTAGGACCAATACATCTATGTCTAGCAGTGTCGGTGGCATTCAACATTCCAAAGGAAATGACAACTAAAGGTTTAATGACAATGTTGGAAAAAAAATATGAAATCCCTCAACCTCAAATAAGGTATTTCTTATGAAGCATCTATTTAATATGATGATGTCAAAAGGTGGATTTGTTACTGGCCATTTAAATGAATTTAACATGACTATGAGTCAGTTAAGTTCTGTAAGGGTAAATTTCGAAGATGAAGTTAGCACTCTGTTATTCCTACGCTCATTTCTAGAAAGTTGTAATGGCTTAGTTATGGCTATTAGTAACTCTATCTCTGGATATAGTACTTTAAAGTTTGATGATGTTGTTGGTGCCATCCTTAGCGCGGAAATGCAATGGACAATCTTAGGTGATACATCAAGTAATGCTTTAGGTGTAGAGACAAGGGGAAGAAAAATTAAAAGAGGAAGGAACCCAAGAAATTGTAGTAAGTTAGGAAAAGGCAGATCCAAATCCAAATTAGGGATAGTCTAGTGGAAATGTGGGAAGAAAGGAAACCTGAAGAAAGACTCTAAATCTCGAAAAGGATAGGAAGGAGATGGAAAACAAGATAACAATCATGAAGCGAACATGATAGGTGATGTGTTGCAAGATGTTTTGATTCTTTCATTAGAAAATATTATTTATGCTTGGGTGGTTGATTTAGAGGATTCATTCCATGCTACACCAGATAGGAAACATTACCGTGACTATGTTGAAGGAGATTTTGGACATGTTTTTTGGGTGATGATAAACCCTGTAAAATCATTAGAATTGGTAAGGTTTTTATAAAGAAATGAAATGGAAACCAATGGCTATTGAAGGAGGTAACACATGTTCCATATATGAAGAAAACTATAATTTTAATATGGAATTTAGGCGGTGAAGGGTGTGTAACTACATTCACAGATAAAACCTAGAAGGGCACTAAAGGAGCCATTCTAATAGAAAAAGGAGAAAAGGTTAGTACATTGTATTTATGCAATGATATTTATTATTCAGTTAATTCTTTGACCTCCATAGGAGCAGATATGACACTCTGACATCATAAGCTCAAGCACATGAGTGAGAAGGGGATGCAAATTCTTCACTCAAGGAATTTGTTGCGAGGTTTGAAGCATGTTGATTTGGATTTATGTGAAAATTGTGTTTATGGATAATAAAAGAGAGATATATTTACTAAATTTAGGAAGGAAAAGGAGAGCGAAAAATTAGAGCTTGTGCATACATATGTATGGGGACCTACTCGAGTAGTCATCTCTTACCGAATCTCACTATTATGTTACTTTTATTGATGATGCAAGTAGAAAAACCTAGATTTATTGTATTTGGAATAAATTTGATGCATTTGATACTTTTAAGAAATGGAAAGCTTTGGTTGAGAATGAGATAGGAAATAAGTTGAAGTATCTCAGATCAGAAAATGGAGGTGAATACTACAACAAAGAGTTTGATAACTAATGTTTAGAGCATCCACCTCGCAGAAAGAAGACAATTCTAGGAACATAACGGGAATATGGTGTGTGAGAAAGGATGAATAGGACAATCATGGAGCGTGGAAGGTGCATGAGATTACATGTAGGATTTCCCTTACAATTTTGGGCATATGTTGTAGATATTGTTGTTTATCTAATAAACAAAGGGTCTTCAAGTTCCTTAGATGGTGGTATTCTAGAGGAGGCATGGATAGGTAAAAAGGTAAACTACTCATTTTTAAATAATTTCGGTTATGAAGCCTTTGTCCACATCAATAAAGAAAATAAAACAAAGCTTGATGAACAATCAAATAAATGTACATTTATTGGATATGGTGTAAATAATTTTGGTTATCGCTTATATGATTATGAAAATCACAAAATCATTAAGAGAAGAGATGTCATATTCAATGCAAAGGTTTTGTATAATGATCAAATGCAAGAAAAGAAACAAAAAAAAAACAAAGACCATGCAGTGCTTGATGAGATCACATAAAAAGTAAAGGTGCCTTAAAATCATAATGATCAGCAACAACAACAATGACAACAGCTAGAACAACAATAGGTACTTCAAACACCTTAAAGTCATGTTAGAAGGTATATCAGGATAAGTAGATCACATGAATGATACTCTCCTTTATTATATTATGTATTGTTGATTGATTCAGGTGAACCAAAAATACATGAAGAAACAATGCAAGTAGAAAGCAGGAAGAATTGGGAGGAAGCCATGGAATAAGATATGGACTCGTTGATGCATGACCAAACTTGGGACTTAGTTAGGATGCCTGAAAGTAAAACATAATTTCAGAATAAATGGGTTTATATGTTGAAGGAAGAAGATGGAAGTAAATAGAGGTACAAGGAAAGACTTGTGGTGAAGGGTTTTG
>APFE031750764.1:0-14092 GCA_000404065.3 Pinus taeda
TTAAAGCATAACCAGACTGAGATGATTGACAACGACATGCAGAAAGTGCCATTCCTGAAGATGAAGTTAAAGTTGAAGTAGAAGAATGCTCCACATGGATGTTATGTTTCTTCATTGCGGCTTCCAAGGCTTCCATCTTCTTAAAGCATTTAGATTCTAAGTGGCCATCTCGATTACAAGATTTACAATGTCTATCTGTCTTCTTCCATTTGTTTTTATTGGTCTTATCATTTTGCTGAAATGATCTTTCATTTTGAGGCGAAATTGCTTAGGACCCTTGTTTGGTTTAGGACCATTCCTTCTAGGATACGACTTCTTAGGATTCTTTGAATTTGGTTGCTGTTGGGCGGCTAACGCTTTCTTAGAAGAGTTTCCAAGATTAAGAAGACCAAGGTGTAAGATTTTTTCTTGTTCTCTTATTAAAGAATCACAAAAAGAATCAAAGGAAGGGGGCTTGTAGGTTTGCCCTTGAGAAATGAAGGCTTCTCTTGTAGAATGGAATGTGGAAACAAACACAGAGTAGGCTAGTCCCAACTTAGTAAGAATGGAATAGATAAGGTTACTATCTTCTTTATTAACCTTAACACCTTCCAAGATAAGTCTAAGGGTCTTGAATTTGGACAAAAAATATTCAATGCAAGAAAAATTATTGGGGTCCAATATAAGAAACTCATTTTCAAGTTGATGGGCTCTAAGTTCATTTGTGATTCCAAAAACTTTAGTAATCTGCTTCATTGCTTCATCAGTAGTATCAAGTTCTGCAATATGGAATCTAAGATATGGAGAAATAGACATCCCTATCAACCCACGTGCTTGATCTTGCCTATTTTCCCATTTAGTTGTCTTATCTTCATCTTTCGGTTTGGTTTCTTGGCCTAAGGCTATTCTGTAAAGACCTTTACTTCTAAGTAAATCCACAATGTAGGACCACCATTGGAAGTAGTTGGTTCTGTCAAGAATAACTTGGCATGGAATTTCAATTTTAACAGAAACTGAAGCTATATATGCTGAAACTAAGTGTTCCAATGGAAAGATCTCGAAAAATTAGGCTGGTTCAAAAAAAACGGCTTCCGGATGAAGAAGTTATGGCTTTTTGAAGAAAAGTTGATGAAGGCGCCAACGAAATGCGGGAATGTGCGAAAATAAAAAAACGCCCTCTTTCCAACAAAAAGGAGACTTGAACTCAAGACCCTTACTCTCATAAATTATTTTTGAACCAAGTGAGCTAAACAAAAAGTTTGAGAAAGAGAGAGAGAGGGGGTGGGGGGCTTTGTTTTTTTTTTAGTCACTGAATCTTTGGGTTGCGTGCTTGCTTGAGAAAGCTCTTTTTTTCCCTACAAAACAAAAAACACAAAACCCAACACAGACATACAAAAAAACAAACCTTACGACTTAAAGTTAGCTTTACCCGGAAACTAAATATTTTCCTCAATGTTTCTGATTTTCCGAGATCACACTAAGGCGCAGCAGAAAAGAGCATACGCATGAGAAAAATCCTTCCTCTCTATTTATGATTTTCCCAGATCACATAGAGTCGTAGGGAAAAGAGCATATGCAGAAATGAAAGGTATAGATCTGGTAATAAATAGGAAGCTAAATAAACCGAAATAGTAAACAGAGAGAAAATAACTAGAAACTGCAAATAAACATTGTATACCTCCAGATCTTAAAACTGACGTAGCTAGGGCTACCAGAAACCTTTTCGCGTGAAACGAAAGGGGTTCCTCACTGGAACAGATGCTCCTAACACAAAAGAGCAGTCCTCTCGGCCTGAAAGCAGTCAGAAACAACAGATCTAGGAAACGACAGTCGGATGCAATTCTACCGGCTTCAGATTTGGATCACCAACGGACGCGACCCTCAAATAGCTCTGATACCATGTAGGAATTTACAGGGTAAGTTCCTTAGACAGAATACCAAATGACACCACTCACAAACAGATCATAGATCAATACACCAGTATTTTTGACGTGGTTAAAACCCTCAAAGAGGGAAACAGTCCACAGCCTGAGCCAACGCGGCCACTTCAGGAAATTTATTAATAAAAGAATGAAATTTTACATAAGCTTCTCTCATGAACAATTAACCTACAAATGGCCCTCCATGCTCTTTAAATAGAGATCATGGATCAATTGGGTGTTAAGCCATGGTTCAAGTGTCGGTAATACCGAGGATAGAATGAACCATCAGATCACTACATATCGTGACCGTTGGATTGTAAGTTACAAAAGCACATAGTAAAGAAACACACTTTACCTAACTCTATACTAGACCAAGTTATACTTAACTATTTCCTATGTGTCGGAATATCCTTACAGTGTTCAGAAGAAGATTGTGTCAGATAGGGATGCAAACTTCACTTCCATGTTTTGGAAGGAGTTATTTGCGGGATTGGGCATAGAGTTGGCCTTCATTACAACTTATAATCCATAGATAGACAGACAAACAGAGAGGGTCAATGGGATATTAGAGGACATGTTGAGGATGTATGTGATGCATTAACAACGGAAGTAGAAAGAGTATCTTACTTTGGTAGAGTTTGCATACAAAAACGATTATCAGGAGTAATTGAGGATGAGTCATTTTGACGCATTGAATGGACAGAGTTGTAACATTCCCATCAGTTGGAGTTATCCAGTTAGTAGGGTATTGATTGGACAAGATATGTTGGCAGACATGGAATAGGAAATGCAGGTGATCAAGAAGAATCTAAAGGCAACACAAGATAGGCAGCAGATTTATGCATATAGGAACAAGTTGTTCAAGGAGTTCTAGGCTGGGGAACAAGTGTACTTTCACATCAAACCGAAGAAGAGCTCCTTGCAAATTGGATCATGTGCTAAGTTGGCACCACGGTTTTGTGGACCCTTCAGTATCATTGAGAGTATTAGGCCAGTAGCCTATTGACTTGCACTACCTCCTAAAGTGAAATTCCATGATGCTTTCCATGTATCTTTGATTAAGAAGTATGTTAAGGATGTTGATCATGTGATTGACTGGTCTATATTACAGGTGGAACTAGATAGAGAATTCTAGCTGAAGCCTCAATGTATATTGAAAAAAAAGGTGTTCATGCTCCGAAACTGACCAATTGAGAAAGTTAAAGTGCAATGGGATCACTTTGGGCCCGATAAAGCTACATGGGAGATGGAAAATCAGATGTAGACTATGTATCCTTCTTTGTTTTTCGGTTTAGGAAAAGCAACTTTGATATGGTGGTTTGGTATATGCTTTATGGTGGTTTGGTATATGCTTTATGGTGGTTCGATATATGCTTTATGATGTTTTGATAAATGCTTAGATATGGTGTTTAGGATATGTTTTAACATATGTTTTTGTATATGATTTGATATATGTTTTGGTATATATTTTTGGTAATGTTTATATATGTACAAATGTATATGGATGTTAATACCGCAATGAGCTATGTTATAAAGCTACACTATGTGGTATAGGTGTCATATTATTATGATTATGTTGTTATGTTACTATTCAATCATGTGGTTATGTTATCATGATGTTATGATGTCACGTGGATTGGCACTTAGCTGGATTATCATTATAAATATCGTAATGAGTTGTGTTATAAAGCTTCACTATGCGGTAAGTTGTTATGTTGTCATGACATTTTTCTTTTGAGTAGTTCTTACATTGTAAATACATCATCGAGCTGTGTTATAAATCTCCATGAGAAATATGTCTTATTTCAGTAGGTTGCTGAGGTATATGTGCGATTGAACATAGAGGATGGTGTTCCCCAAGGGGGAGGGTTCTGTAACAACCCTTTTGAAAATTCCATGTAATAAAAAATAAAAAACAATTTGCAAGACATCCCAGGGTGTGTTAATTTGGTTGTTTATGGCTAAGGAAATTGGCAAAGGCAATGACTAAGGATTTAGAAAGGCAAAATGGAATTTTTGGCACATTTATTTATTAAAATAATGGAAATGAGGAGAAAAGGTAGGTGAAAGGTCATAGGTTACATGTGAGGAGGAAAATGAAGAAAATAGAGGCCTCATTCATAAAAAGGCTTATGAGGATCAATTGGTAACCTTTTGTTAGTTGTGTTTTGGAGCTCTCTCATTATTCTCTCTCTCTCTCATACTCTTGGACAGTCTGAGTTTCTTGGAGCAATTTTGGCATTGGAGAAAGAAAGGAAAATAATGCAAGAGGAAGCAAAGATCAAGAAGGGAAAGGTAGGATCAAGCAGGTATAACAACCTTCATGCAACAGGTATCAACTTGCAAGTGTATTTTCCTTTCTATATTTGGCATGCATGGTATTACATGTGGTTCTTTTATATCATGGAATGGGTTTTTCCAGGCGTAACAATGTTTTGAGCCTATCCTTTCCATTTCTAGATAGCCATGGTGTGAAGGGGTTATCATGTCTAGGTTGAGCTATATTGTTGGATGGATTCGAGGCTGAGTGGGGTGGATGTCCAAATGATAGAGCACGTGGCCTAGTGTTCCCTGAACCAAATTTTAGATCAAGGTAATGACACTGGCCCAGTGACCCCTCAGCTAGACTATGGGTTTCGGTAAATCCAGGATTGTGTTGCCTTGATGGGCCTAGGAATCCTTGTTGGTGAATGGAAGAATATAAGATAAAGACAAGAACTAGATTTCTCTTCCTTGGGGCTAGTAATCCTAGATTTGGGATATGCGATAAAGCTTGGAGAGTATGTCTCTGTTTAGGGCCTAGTTATTTGGGTTTGGATTGCAGTAAATCCTGAGCGACTAGGAGATAGAAAAATTCGTTATGGTGTAGGTGGACAAATTAGGTAGCATCCATGCTTGTTTGGCCTAGTCATCAAGTGGAGATCACAATAAAGCTTATTATGATGTGTCCATAATGTTGGCCTAGTGATCCAGGATGGATTAATTTAAAGCATGGAATATGTTGATCAGGGTGAGTTGGTTTAGTTGGTTCTTTTGGTTTGAGTCCCACATTCATGTTTGGAATATGGAACAGGGTTGATTGGCCAAAGAGGGAATTGGCTCAATGAATCTATGGTTCGGTGGAACATGGTAGTCCCATCTCCAATTGGTTTATAGTATTCATTAATGATAAATTCATTCCCTTGATTTCCATGTACAAATGTATTCATGTATATGTGGATTTTGATGGCTGATATGTTTATGGTAATTTTATTCCTATAATGTTGGTTATATGTATATTTTACAACAACAACTATGTATGGCTCTCATCATGTTTTTACTTGTACATGAATGGATAGTGTATCTATGTCCTAATAGATGATAAAGCAACAACTGACATGAGGGAACAATGGTTCATAATGATTCTTAGATAAGTATGATATCCCTACACTTAATTCTATTGTTTACACCTATAGGTTACATGTTGAAGATATGTTTGACGGAATGCCTAGCATGGCTAGAGGGGGTCTAATAAAGGTTTGTTTGACTTATTTATTTTTCATCATTGTTTCACTGTATGTTTAATGTTTTCAATCTACCACTCCATTTTATGTAGTGGCCTACGCTCTAGGCTTGAAAAAGTGGCTTAAATCTCAGTGTCGCTAGCACAAAAATAGAAATTTTGGTATCTTGTCGTTGGTAGGCAAGCGTGTGAGAGAAAATTTAGGTTGTCAGTCACTCCCTTTCCCATAGCATGAGAGTGACTATGGCCTAAGAGACCCATAACAACAGGGGGACCCACAGACAGTTTGTCTGAGTGACTGACATGTCTCATGAGGGTTTTGTTGTTGATGTTGGATGATTGCGTGAGATGTTTCCATCGATTCCACTTCCTTAAGGTCACAAAGGTCAAATCTGATCATAGTAACCTCTCATATCATGTTTACCCGAATGGCATGGCTACTTGGGAAGATGTGGGAGGAGGGTGTTATAGGGTGATATCAAAGCATGGTTGCACTCTCTTTGGGTATGGTTTTGTTCTCTTTGTGTCATATTTAATACCACAGAGTGGTATTAGAGAATTCTTCAATCGTCAAACTAGATGGGTGGTGTGAGTTGGTCATACATGCATGTCAATTGCATTTGTGTCTATTACACTTGCATTTCATATGATTATTGCATTGGCTTGATGATTAATTATGGTTGTAGTAATGTTGCCAGGAAGAATTTGACGTTGATTTTTTGGAATGCATTTGTCATGAGTATATGAATGGTTAAATATTGTTGCATGTCGCTTACATGTTTATTTTATGTATCCTACTTACATCCTTGTATGTTAGGTTGCATTATTGTAGGTTTGATTACATGTATTAGTCTTGTAGGTTGATTATAAGAATTGATCGTTTATGCTTGAATACATGCTTTTATATATATGTGTAGTTTATTTATAATTTCTTATGCATGTTGATGGTTTCATGTGGCAATGTGTAGAATGGGGTAATGGTTGTTGTCATCCATGAGGTCATAGCAGGCATTGTTGATATGGCCTTGCATTGATGACTGGACCCTAGTTAGAATGATGTTTATGCATTGATGCACTTACTTGTTATATGTCTATATGTTGTTATGATTATGTTATACATGTATCACGCTGATTTCATGATCTTGTAAAGAAGGTATTCTCTCCAAATTATGCTAAGGTATGTTCATTCATTGTGATTTGGTTTATCTGGAATATTATACATTGCAGGAAGAAAGATCAAATGGCTAGCAAGATGGTTGACTACAAAGACTCTTCCTATAAATCTAAGTAGCAACATGGTGTTGGGAACTCTTCCAATTTGGTAGTTACATTGAGAAGTTTGAAGGAAGAGATAAGGAGTTGTAAGGTAGATAATGGCCAAATCATACACGCATAAGAGAAGCAAGCAGAGGTTAATTCTATACTTCTTCATCATTTTTCAAATGTGCAATGCCAAGGGCCACCCTAGATTAGCCATGAAAATGGGGATGGAACTAATGGGGAATATGGTAGTAGGTCTCTTAGTAGACACAGGTTAGATAGACTTGATACAATTCTAGTTTTGATAAGCATCATAATTGTCATCATTATCATCCTTATAGGATGAATGATAGGGGACACTTGTCGGATGAGTTAAAGAAAGAAAAACCACCTACTTTTGATGGATATCTGAAGAAGTCAGAAGATGCAAAGGCTTGGATACTTGTAATGAACAAATTATTTGAGTTGCATGATTACATAGATAACATGAAGACCATGGTAGTGATCTTCAGCTTGAAAGGTAAAGCAGAAATTTGGTGAGAAGATGTGAAACAAGTAAAATACATCTAGACAGATGATATTAGTTGGCAGGAGTTCATGAAGAGGCTTTTCAAGAAGAAGTACTTGTCAGAAAGGTACTACGGTAGTAAGGCTAAAGAATTGTAAGAGCTAAAGATGGGATCAATGACAAACGAAGAGTACACGACCAAGTTTCCATATCTATTGAGGTATGTATCTTATCTTACTTATGAGAAGGCTAAAGTTCAGAGTTTTTTCAGTGGTTTTCCATTAGAATTTAGAGATCAGATTAAGAATGATAAGCCTCGGTCACTTGAGGAAGTTATTGGGAAACTGAAGCATTTCTATGAACAACCAAAGCGTAAGAGTGAATCTCAGCATGGATGGAAAGGAAAGGACAATGGTAAAGGTAAATGGCAGCCTAAGAGGACAAGGCATTTGCATTCAGATGAGAAAGAGAATATGGCACCACAAAAGAATTTGAATGCGATTAGACAGGGACATGGGTCACATCAGCGACAACAACATATAGGTGAGGGCACTGGTCGATTGGAGTGTTGGACATGTGGTAAAGAGAAACTTAAGAGAGATTATCCACAAAATCGGGGTGGTAGGCCTTTAATATACAGTGCAAAAGATGTGTATACTTTTGGGGATTTTGGTTAGATTATTCCACATATCTATGCCACAGTGGACAACAGGTCGGCAGAACACTAGGCATCTATCATTGAGATGGACGATAAGATTTGTGATCAAGTTATTTCTATTTTTATTTACCTTGGATCTAATTATAGCTATGTTAGTCCTGACTTGGTGGATAAGTGTGGTTTGAGTAAGGAATTGCATGTAGAGTCTTGGTTATTGTAGTTGGCTACAAGTACAAAGAAGCATGTTAATCATTGGGTAAGAGATTTTGCATTTGATTTAAATGGTATGCATACTGTAGCACATCTAAATGTATTACCACTGGGATCATACAATATGTTGTGGGGCATGGATTGGTTGTATATTCGTAGAACCAAGGTAGACTGCTATGATAAAGCTATTGAGTGCGTTGATGAAAATGGGGATCCAAGAGTCTTATAGGAAAAGATGAAATCCACATCGGGTAGGATGGTGACAACTATGCAAGCAAAGCGTAGCCACAAGATAGGGTGTATGCTATTTCGAATAAACATTTCTAGTGATAAGGGTATGGAGGTTGATGATGTAGATGTGTTGAACATGTACCCAGTTTTGTAGAAGTTTTAGGATCTATTCCCCAAGGATATTATAGAGTTTCCACCTCATAGAGAGGTATTATTTTCTATCAAGTTAGTGTCAGGGGAAGCTCTAGCATAAAAAGCACCTTAGAAGATGAGCATATCTGAATTAGTTGAGTTAAAGCTACAATTGAAGGAAATGTTGGACAAGGGATACATTAGGCCAAGTGTATCACCTTGGGGTGCACCGGTCTTGTTTGTGAAGAAGAAAGACAGTACTCTACAATTATGCATTGATTACATATAGTTGAACAAAGCAACTATCAAGAACAGGTACCTATTGTCAAGGATCGATGACTTGTTTGATCAGTTGAAGGGAGAAATAATGTTCTCAAATATTGATTTGAGATATGGATACCATTAGGTATGGATCAAAGAGGATGAAATTTACAAGACTATGTTTAGGATGAGGTATGGGCATTATGAGTTTGTTGTTGTTCCATTTGGCTTAAATAATGCTCCAACTACATTCATGCATCTTATGAATAGTGTTTTTCATTCATTTTTGGATAAGTTTGTTATTGTGTTCATTAATGATATAATGGTATATTCTAAAAATGAGGAAGAGCATGTTGAGCATTTAGCAGTAGTGTTGAGGTTGTTGAGGGGGCATCAATTTTATGCTAAGCTCAGCAAGTGTAGTTCCTTTCAGACTAAGCTACACTAATTGGGACATGTCGTCTCCAAGGAAGGCATTGCATTAGATCTAGAAAAGATAAATTCCATCATGGAGTGGATAGATCTTAAGAGTGTGGATGATGTAAGATATTTCATGGGTATGGCAGGATATTACAGGAGGTTCATCTAGAACTTCTCGCAGATTGCTTAACCCATCACATCATTGCAAAGGACAAGCTTAAGCTATTGTTAACACATGCACCAGTGCTACAGATTGCAGATTCGAACAAAGAGTTTGTGGTATGCACAGATGCTTGGAAGAGAGGGCTTGGTGGATTCCTTATGTAGGATGGACAAGTGGTGTGCTATGAGTCCTAGAAACTGAATGAGAACGAACAAAACTAACCCACACACGATCTTTAGTTGGCATCGATTATACATGCATTGAATATGTGGAGGCACTATCTTCTTGGTAGGAGGTTTATACTGATGAGTGATCATATTAGGTTGAGGTATTTGTTTGATCAGTTGAATATGAATGATATGCAGGCTATATGGTTTACCACGATCACTGAGTTTTATTTTGAGATCAATTATATCAAAGGTAAAGAGAAAGAAGTGGCAAATGCTCTCAGCAGGGGGGTATAGGTAAATCACTTGGCAGTTATGAGCTCCTATGGGACAGACTTACATGATACAATCCTACAAGTAGGTTAATAGGATGTTAAGTATATGGATATTGCGCACAGGTTGCAGCAGGGTACTGGTACATGTACAAATGTAGGTACATGTATAGGTGCAGGTGCACAGGGTATGGATTATTCTCTTACAATAGATGGATTGGTCAAGTTTTGATATATGCTTATATATGGTGTTTAGTATATGTTTTAAAATATGTTTTGGTATATGTTTTGATATATGTTTTTGTATATATTTGTGGTAATGTTGTTATGTGTACACATGTATATGGATGTAAATATCACCATGAGATATGTTATAAATATCCACTATGTGGTATGGGTGCCATGTTATTATCATTATGTTTTCATGTTAGTATGATATCATGTGGTTATGTTATCATGATGTTATCATGTCATGTGGATTGGCACTTAGTAGGATGATCATTGTAAATATCATAATGAGTTTTGTTATAAAGTTCTACTATGTGGTATGTTGTCATGTTGTCATGATGTTTTTCTTTTGAGCAGTTATTTCATTGTGAATATTTCATCGAGTTGTGTTATAAAACTCCATGAGTAGTATGTCTTATTTTTGTAGGTTGCTGAGGTATATGTGTGATTGAACACTGAGGATGGTGTCTGCCAAGGGGGAGGGTTCTATAACAACCTTGGTGAAAATTCCATGTAATAAAAAATTAAAAACAATAACCATAGTCGATGGGACACTTATTCCAAGCTAAATGTTGGGAAAAACATCCTAGGGGGTGTTCATTTGGTTGTTTATGGCTAAGGAAATTGGAAAAGCTAATGGCTAAGGATTTGGAAAGGAAAAATGAGTTTTTTGCACATTTATTTATGAAAATAATGGAAATTAGGAGAAAAGGGAGGTGAAAGGTCATAGGTTGCATGGGAGGAGGAAAATGAAGGAAAATAATTGAAAATGAAAAAAATAGAGTCCCTCTTCATAAAAAGGCTTTTGAGGATCAGTTGGTAACCTTTTGCTAGTTTATTTTTGGATCTCCCTTATTATTCTCTCTCTCTCTCATACTCTTGGGCACTTAGAGTCTCTTCGAGCAATTTTTGCATTGGAGCAAGAAAGGCAGAGAAGGGAAGAGGAAGCAAAGATCAAGCAGGGAAATGAAGGATCAAGCATCTACAGTAGGCTTCATTGTAGGTATCGACTTGCATGTGTATTTTCCTTGCTAGATCTGGCATGCATGGAATCGCATGTCATTATTTTCTACCATGGCATGGGGTTTTCCAGGTGTAATAGTGTTTTCAGTCTAGCCTTGCCATTTTTGGATAGTCATGGTGTGATGGGGTTCTCATCTCTTGGTTGAGCTGGTTTATCAGATGGATTCAAAGCTACTTGTAGTGGATCTCTGAATTATAGAGCACATTGCCTAGTGGTCCTTGAACCATACTATGGATTATGGTAAAGAAACTAGCCTAGTGACCCCTGAGCCAGAGTATGGGTTGTGGTAAATCTAGGATTGTATTGCCTTAGTGGGCCCACGAATCCTTACCAGTGAATGGTAGGATATATGATAAAGCCAAGAGGTGGATTGCTCTCTATTGGGCCTAGTAATCCCGGGTTTGGGATATGTGATAAAGCCTAGAGAGTATGTCTCGATTTAGGGCCTAGTTATCCGAGTATGAATTGTGGTAAAGCCTGAGAGACTAGAAGGCAGGAAAATTCCTCACAGTGTAGATGGTGAAACCTGGTGGCATCCATACTTTTCTGGCCTAGTGATCGGGTGTAGATCACAATAAATCCTATTATGATGTGTTCATTGTGTTGGCCTAGTGATCCAAGATGGATTATGGTAAAGCCTGGTTCTTTTTTATGAGGGTGAGGTGGTTTAGCCTTGGTATGGCTAGTTAGTTATTTTGGTGTGAGTAACACATTCATGCTTGGAATATGGCACAAGGTGAATGGATGGAGAGAGATTTAGCTCAGCCATTTTATGGTTGGGTGGAATGTGGTAGTCCCATATCCGGTTTGTTTATTTCATTCATTAATGAGAAACCCATTTTATTGATTTCCATGTGCAAATATATTGATGTATATGTGGATTTTGATGGTTGTTATTGTTATCCGGGAATAGTCTCCACTCGGATGCTGCTATTCCCACTAAGATGGGTGGCTATCTTAGAAACAAACAATCAAAGTCTACTATTGATTCATTTTATGAAAATAGATGAGAGGAGAACCAAGAGGGCCAACCTGAGTCTTGTGCTTGATTTCCTCTCCTTCTTGATAGAGTTTCGCCGCTTCTCCTTTGTCTACCCAGCTTCAAAAGAACCTGTGGAATCACATAAACATACTACTATGCAAGAAAAAAGGATCTAAATTCATAAATAATGCAGGATTAGATGTGCATTAACCATATACATGCATATATAAAGAAGTACACAAGAATATGGAAGGAAACAATAATAACTTTATTCAGATGAAAAGTAGCAAGAATATTACAACCATGTGCTCTGACCCAACATCATCCTGCAACTAAGAAGCCCTTCTTCACCTCAAGAAAAGCTAGATCACCCAACACTGTGAATGTACACCGGAATACCAACAACACTTCTCTATAAGAAACAAAATTCCAACCTCTGGATCTCTGTGATGAGGGATCCATATATAGATGATTACAAAGAGGTGAGTCATCTTTTTGGATATTGATTAGTCTCTTCTCTCTAATAGTTCCTGCTTCCACTTGGAGAATGATGATCTCTTACTCATCCCTGGTTGAAAATGGAGTGGCCAGTGTCAGAGGGGAAGCTTCTGGAAAATTCCATGATCTTCCACCTCTCATTTTTGTCCCTGCCATTTGTCCATTCCCGACCATTGCACCCTACAAAGGAGAAAATCAGTATGCATCTCACCCTGTACATTGGGAAGGTGATATGCATCACACCCTCTGCATTGAGCTTTCAGTATGGTCCAATTTTGACCATTTATGAGCAGTTTTCAGTGGAGAACTTTTGGGAGATGATGTAATCAATTGACCTTGTTCCTTTAGGCTGTGAAGTAACACTTTTAGGGACTTAAGAGCCCTCAATTTATGGAAATTTATGATTGGGGTTGAAGTGCCCAAAAATGTCTATAACAGTTGCCCCCTAAAGCATGAGGTTGTTAATCTTTTTGATGTCGGGTGAAATGCTTTACTATGAGGATTTGAGTTTTCCCGAGCTGGGAGGCGACCTGTAATAAGATACAATACAATACATTATTTTGACAACATTTTTCATGATCTAGCTGAGGCGGGCATTCCCATGCTCAGCTTTATAAATTCATTTTCATGTACATAGGACAGACAATCGTCTGTGTGGCAGACTAATGATTTGGACTCATCGTCCTTTGATTTGGATGATCATCTGTTCGAAAATGATGTACACTTGATGTCTTTATATTCCTGAATATATCACAGCCCGGATGGATGAAACTAGATCCGGGGTCTTCAAAACTCATTCAATCTTCACTCGGAGTACAAGTCGATCCATGCGAAAAAATGTTCTGGAGTCGAACATGGAAATACATCGCCTGATTACCAGCCAATGATGTAAGCTGTTAACAGGCGTGAGAGGAATCACCAATAATGACAATGACCCTCAAGGTACTACAGTACAATTTACGTGGTGTGAAAAGAGATTTGGCGTCGAACACCACGTAAAATCTCTTGGCCGAGGGCCATTGATGTAAACCTATCGCCGACAGTGAGAAACTTGCCATTGAGGCATGCAAGCTTCAAAGTACTGAAAGGGTTGTTCCTAAGTCAACTTCTTGGATAATGAGCCGATGTCGACAAGAAGCGGCCTGTCATAGGAGGGCCTTAATGAATCCCACATCAATGACATGGAACGAAGAAAATGGTTTTGGAGGTGACAACAAACTGACGATATAGGGTTCAGGGTGGTGGTCATGAAGGAATGAAGCATAAATGTATTGCAGTGGGTGAGACACAGGTGAATTGTCTGAATGACTTCTCTTGAAAATATTGGCGACACTGACGATGGATTGGTAGCGTTAACCCCAAATATGGATGGTGTGACGGACCAATGGTGATGACTAGTGAACGGAACAACCCAACCCGGCATGGATGCGGAAGGAAAGTGTCATGTTCAAGAGCGGCTTGCTACCAATAAAGTTTCTTCTTGTTTTCTTCTGAATTTTCCCTAGTCATTGCTGACTAGTACCTCTTTATTTTTATCAAGCTTGAGGAGGATAACATATTATTGATCTATAATCTGCCCTTCGGGCGAACCTGTCGCTATATTTTAGCAAGTCTAGCGACAGTGAAACTCGTTCTCGTCCATTTGGATGAGTTTGTCGCTATTCGGTTTTAACGA
>APFE031750771.1:0-14834 GCA_000404065.3 Pinus taeda
AGGTGAGGGTGAATGGGAGTGTGAATGGGATTTAGGGAGTGAGTAGGGTTTTGTATGTAATGTATAGGGTTTCATATGGAGGGTAGGGTTTAGGAGTTTATGTATGGGAATGGGATGTATATAGGATAGGGTTTTATATGGAGGGTAGGGTTTTAATATGTAGTGTATGAGGTTTTAGGAACCATCAAAAAAGATAAATTAATGAACCTCGAACCATTATGATGAATAGTGGATACTAGGGTTTTTTTTTTAATAAACACAATTACCATAGACTGATGCAAAAAACCCTTTTCCAATAAGAATAATTGTGTTACTTACTTGTCAAGACGCAAATTTGGAGAATTGAGGAAAATTGGAGTGATTTGGAAGAGTTTGATAGGAGCATAGTTCCCTCACACAGGTGCGCAACACTAGTGTAATTTTACAATGCAAGAAGCTCGTAGGTGCATAGTGCCTTTTCTATGCGCAGCGTTGGATGCCAAGTGCGCAACACCTTTTTGCAGACTACTTTTAGAGTCCTTCCCAGTGTCCAAATTGGATGTGTGATAGCTCGTTGGAAATTGTATCGAGTCTACTTTCCTGAAAATCTTGAATTTTCCAATTTGAAGGTCAGTTTCCTTGTTAGAAGTCAAATCGCCCAAGACTGGTCAAAATGTCCAAAATGAGGCTACCTAAATGCAAAATGCTATTGCAGTAAACGTTTGAAGGTCTTCCTCAACTCCAAACTAAGCTCATAATATCTCATTGGAAATATCGCTCTGTCTAGATATCATTTCACTCATTAATCAAGTCATTTGGCCAACCGAGGTAGGAAAAATCTTGATTTTCCCAAGGTGACTCTAGAGGTGCAGCAACCCTCCTGAGGCAACTTGTATTTTTGACATTTCACTAAAACCGTGACACTTGTGTAAAAAGTGAAGACGGTTTTTCTTCCTTGGCCTGTTATGGACAAAAACCGCTCCAAAAGGGCAAAACATAGGCCTAGCCTAGAAAATTGTCAAATTGTAGCAAGAAGCTAGGGTTTGTGGGAAAATGATGAATTTGAAGGATATCAGTGATGGGAAGTACTTAAGAAGGTACATTAAGGATAGGGGAAGGTATATGAACATCAGAATACAAGTTTTTTTTATGATTTGACCATCCAAGAGAAGTTACTTCAAAACCCTAGGAGAGGGAAATGAGCCTTACCCAATACAACTGAAACATGAACAAAGTGTAAAATGACCCGTTAGAACCTAAAATGATGATGATAACTCTATGAATGATGGTACACTCATATGAATGGTGACATGGACTGACATTTGGACAACTTTGAAAGAAGTGAAAACATATCCTAGACCTAATACCTAGTGACCAAATTTTACTTGGAGACTCACTGAAATGAAAAAATTTGACTTTGACACCTTAAAATAATTTTGTAAGAGCATGTTTGATCACTGCAGGAAGGCTTCAAAGACTGACACTAACATTGGCTCCAATGGGGATGGTAGCTACTTGGAGGTGCCAAGAACTGCAAATCTTTGGGAGGGCAGACCAGTGCCTTATCCATTGGGCAATATGGATTCAATATCTTGGCAACAAAAACATCAAAAATCAAGACTCAAGATTCAAGACTCAAGACTCATAACTGAAATGAAACTGATGCAATACTAAAACACAACTCACAAACTGGAAAATATGCTCAAAATGGAGCTTATTCAATAAAACCTACTCTAGATGTTCCATTCATCACATGATCAAGTGAAATGAAACAACCAATGCAACCAAGTAAGCATTTCAGTTGTTGTTTGAATTCTCCACAAGTGCTTGCTTATGAACAAGAAGAGAGAACTACTGAAAGGAAACTTCCATGAAAATTTGTAAATAGATCTGTTGAATAATATGGATTCTCTATCTCACTCCAAAAACACTGCATAAGGATCTTGAAATTCATGCACACTGGGACTTAGCTCATCCAACGGATTACTTTTCTTCTCCTTGTACCATGAATTCAAACTTTCGACTGAGCTTTGTAATGAGACTCCTGCTGAAAATGACAAAGAAACTGGCTGATGGATCAAGTTTGTATCAATACTTTTTCCAAGCTCACAGTTAACTAATGGAGAAGGACTTTGACTAACATCATCCAACATATCAGCTATTGGATCATGAAAAACTTGAAAATACTGTTGCAACCCATTTTTGATTGGTTCTGATGAGATTACATGATTCCCTACAGGTTTCTCATTCTTTATTGAAGATGTACTATGCAAATTTCCCTTCAAAAACTGAAATGATTCAAAACATAATGGTACGGAATCATTTGATCATATGGTCCAACTTCCAAGTCTTCATTTGCAACTTGACAATCAATGGCATTCGGGGGCTACAAATTTGGATATGAATAGTCTTGAACAAGGATTTCATTTCCCTCAAAATGATTTAGATCAGAACTTATCGACAATTGATTTCTGATTGCATGAAAGTTATCTCTGATGAACTGAAACGAAGCAAAAAAAAAAGACAAAGATCCTTCACTTACTTCAAAATTTGTTGCACTTTCCTCCTCACTTCCATAGCTGATATGCATCGGTTGATTACTGTACTCGAGCTGCTAAAAGTGAACTTCCTCCTTCCACAATCTAGCTGTTGATTTGTCTACAAGAGTAGATTCTGTTTGGAGAACATAATCATCATCATACTGATCAAACTTAGGGAATTCATCAGTATAAAACACATCATCAAGCATACATGTCATATCAACAGATCTCTCTTCTCCAAGATGATCTATAAAACAATTGTTATCAGATCTATGACAACAGGGATAAGGAAGAAGATGTTTTGGATTAGCAACTTGTTCTTCTTCAATCATCGAGCCATGGTCTTGAACATCATAATCATTCCTTGTGGTGATATCTTGCATCATCTCTTCCACTACACTTACCAAAATGTCGAGCTTTACCTCTAAAGATGTAAATTCCTCTGGATCTATGTTTTTCATCTCTTCTTCCTTCAACTTGGCCTTTCTGATCAAAAAATTAGCCTCTACATCTACTGCACTATTTTTCATCTCTTCAAGAGTTGTAAGGTTCCTTTCCCTCAGCTGAAACTCCATTTTCAAATCAAAGGCACCCGGGTAGTGCAAGAGACAAGATTGAGGAGGAGGTCTTATATTAACCGGCATTGAAAAATAGACTTGGTTAAACCTGGTAGAAAACTATTGTACTGTCTCCCCTGGCAATGTTTTCAGCTGGTTATACTCTTCTATAATCAAGAAAGGGTTCAGTCTAACCACCCACCTATCAACGAAAACTTTGACGAACTACTGGAAATCTGAGATGCTTGCATCAGGCAGGGTTTTGAACCAACTCTTGACTTTGCCTTGCAAATAAAGAGCAAAAAGCCTAATATTGACATCTTCTTCGTCAACTTCAAAAAGGTCAAGAAAGGACTCAAAATTCAGTACATGTCTCTTAGCAGTGATGTTTTTATAGTCACCATCATATTTGGGTAGATATAGGTAATGATTTTTAGGGAAACCATGGGATATAGGAGGTAAAATCATAAGCTTGTATCTATTCGGAATTTTACAAGGTAGTGGGGTATGTACAGAAGCTATAGAATCAGTCTTGGTCTCTTTAGGCTCAACATTTTGAAGATGGTCATCACAAGATTCAGAAGAAGGGTCTTGATCAAGCTCAAAGGCATGCAAACATTTTATATTCACAATCTTCAAAGGGAAGGAATCAAATGCAGGCCGAGGATCTTTTCTCAAATGCAATATACTCTGCAAAGCCTTCTTGACATTCTCAGGAAAAGAGAAGAAATAATTTATAGCAAAAAACAAAATATATTGGATGAAATTCCAACTTGAATACCTGATCTTTCCATATTGTCCTTTCATGTTTTTCTTGGCTGGGTTCATCCTCCAGTGGAGTCCTTGGATCTGATCTCGAAACTGATTTTGAGTCGCTAGGTGAATGATTTTAGCCTTTCGGTGTCTGATTGTTGTCCACCATCAACAATCAGATCTGAACTTGATTACATTTTGTTGAGGAACATAAAACTATGTTCACCAGTAGAGTCACCACTATGTTAGTGCCTGGATCTACCTCAGGCTGAAGAAAGGCAGGTCTAGGGTAACATTAAACCACGCTTAACCTAGTAGCTAGCCCTACCAAGTCGGGAGAGGGCTCTCTCCTTGTCAATATCAAAGAGAATATGGCAACTAAGGCTTGAGATGACTGAAAATAAATGCCGATTTTAGGCTAGGTATATTAGATTAGAGGATTTTGATTGATTTTGATGGTTGGTTGCTGGATCAAATGAGGAAAGCAACTTTGGGTTTGGGAAATCAACTCAGATTTGTAGGAGGTTCTATGAGGCGAGATAGGAAAATGTTTTGGAACTTTGAATTAGATGTGATGGTAAGTCTAAAGACTGGTGAGGAGTTGGAGAGGGCATGCAAAATTCATGAGTCCTCTTCAAAGAGTAGAAAACATTTAAAATTAAATGTATCCTCAAGGCAGAGCGTTGAATATTAATGGATTCTACCTAATTCTCTTGATTCATTTAGTTATGAAAAAAGAAGTAGATGTTGGCACATATACACATAAGGGAAACACTAAATAACAAAAGAAGAAACAATTCCAAGACACATTATCACAAGAATCCCACAAAATGCTGCAAAACCCTGGTTCATTTCCTTGCCAAACTGCAGAAGTGATTTACAATAGAGCTCAATGCATCCACAAGAGTCCAACCTTTACAAATGACTAAGAAAATACATGATATAGGCATCAAACCACCTATGCTAGCCATCAAGGGTCGAATCCATGAGTGAATGAGTTGTTTCAACAACATCTAAACTAGGAACTAGAAAATAGGCAGTGGAACAGCTTGTCTCTAAAATCATGGAAACTGATTCATTCAACCTCAAACTACCTCTAACTAATGTATCTAACTCCACAAGTCATTTTTCATCAAATTTACATCATATTACATGATTTATCATTACAAATTTACCAAAGAGAAGAGAAGAAGTCAACTGATAGTCAAACTGGTTGAAATTCTGGACAAACAAGCAAAATTGGCAAAATTCCTCCTATGCGCAGCGCCACTAATCTTATGAGAAGTGCTTTTTCTAGGCCACTTTTGGAAGGCCTCCCAAAGTCCAAATCAGGTGAATAATAGCTCATTAGAAAGCTTGGTGAGTCTATTGTCTGGAACAACTTGAATTTTTGGATTTGGAGTCCATTTGCCCCTTCAAAAATGGAATCTCCCATGACTGCTTCCTATATGGCAAAAAAGTGGTAGAGAGGGAACTTTTTCGATTTTTTTTCCATTTTGGAGACCTAGAACTTGTCCAAAATTCTCAGCCATTTCTGAGCATGCATATTTTTCCCTACTGATTCCAAAAATATAAACTTTTTTTGCAAATGGACACCCCCAATAAAAGCGTAGTGCCGGTGGTGCTGCGAACCTATTGAAAAAACCTGTTCTTTACATTAAAATTTTCAAAATTGACAAAAATCTCTCCAAATTTCTTGAAATTTGGCATGATTGACCTTTGTTAAGTCCTTTGATGGGAAAATGATGTTTCAGCCAAGATCTTGAGTTTATCTTGCTCTTTCTTGTTCCTCAAGACTTTTCTTAGTTTGGCTTTTAGCCTCTTTGTCCTTGCATTAAAAATCTTGTTCTAGGTTAGGTAGTGATAGGCTAAGTGACGAAGCATATTTTTGTCTATGTTAACCCTCTCAATCAACTTATCCAGGTGTATGTTAACTTCTCAAGACAAATCTCCTTAGGATTCTCAATTTCCTTTGCCTTTTCTCTTCTAACCTTGCCTCTTCATTGCCTAGTCACCTGGCCTTTTTCATTGTTTGTGAACACTTGTGGTGAATGATGAGATAGGGTGGATGGATGAAAGATGAGTATGAAGAGATTTTAGGATGAGTAGGTGAGGGTGAATGGGAGTGTGAATGGGATTTAGGGAGTGAGTAGGGTTTTGTATGTAGGGTATAGGGTTTCATATGGAGGGTAGGGTTTAGGAGTTTATGTATGGGAATGGGATGTATATAGGATAGGGTTTTATATGGAGGGTAGGATTTTAATATGTAGTGTATGAGGTTTTAGGAGCCAGCAACAACGATAAATGAGTGAACCTTAAACCATTATAATGAACAGTGGATACTAGGGATTTGTTTTTAATAAACACAATTACCATAGACTCATGCAAAAAACCCTTTTTCAATAAGAATAATTGTGTTACTTACTTGTCAAGAGGAAAAATTGGAGAATTGAGGCAAATTGGAGTGATTTGGAAGAGTTTGACAGGTGCAGAACACCCTCACATAGGTGTGTAGTTCCTTTTTTATGTCTAGCGCCAATGTAATTTTACACTACAAGAAGCTCCGAGGTGCGCAGTGCCTTTTCGATGCGTAGTGCCGGTTGCCACGTGTACAACGCCATTTTTCATACCACTTTTGGAGGCCTTCCTGGTGTCCAAATTGGGCATGTGATAGCTCGTTGGAAAGAATTACGAGTTTACTTTATAACACATCTTGAAATTTCCAATTTGGAGGTCATTTTCCTTGTCAAAGGTCAAATCTCCCAGGACTGGTCAAAATGTGCAAAATGAGGCTACCTAAATGCAAAGTGTCGTTGCAATCAACCTTTGAAGGTCGCCCTCAACTCCAAACTGAGCTCACAATATCTCATTGGAAAGCTCTATCTATCTAGATAACATTTCACTCATCAAGAAAGTCATTTGGCCAACCAAGCTAGGAGAAATCTTGATTTTCCCAAGGTCACTCCAAAGGTGCAACAACCCTCCTGAGGCAACTTGTATTTTTGACATTTCTATAAAACCATGGGACTTGTGTAAAAAGTGAAGGATTTTTTTCTTCCTTGGCCTGTTATGGACAAAAAGGTCTCTTAGTTTTTCCAAATTAATTTTTCCTTGCTCAGAAATATCATTTGAGTAAAACCTATCCCGATGTATGGAACAGGGGATTTGTCAAAATGAAGTGAAATGAAGGGGATAAGCGGCTTCTAAATTCTTGCAAAAATTTTGGGAAGTAGGGAGAGATGTTAGGAAATAGAGCAAAGTGGAATTTCAAAAATTGAGTGAGGGGAAGGGGTCTAAAAGGGAAAAACACAGGCCTAGCTTAGAAAATTGTCAAATTGTAGCAAGAAGCTAGGGTTTGTGGGAAAATGATGAATTTGAAGGATATCAGTGATGGGAAGTACTCAAGAAGGTACATTAAGGATAGGGGAAGGTATATGAATATCAAGATACAAGTTTTGTTGATGATTTGACCATCCAAGAGAAGTTACATTTAAAACCTTAGGAGAGGGAAATGAGCCTTACCCAGTACAACTGAAACATGAACAAGGTGTAAAATGACCCATTGGAACCTGAAATGATGATGAAAACTCTCTTAATGATGGTACACTCATCTGAATGGTGACATGGACCGACATTTGGACAACTTTGAAAGAAGTGAAAACAAATCCTAGACCTAATACCTAGTGACCAAATTTTACTTGAAGACTTACTGAAATGACAAAATTTGACTTTGACACCTTAAAATCATTTTGTAAGAGCATGTTTGATCACTAGAGGAAGGCTTCAAAGACTGACACTAATAGTCTAAATCAAAGTATCCAATCAAGATGAAGTTGCCCACCTATGTATACTTGAGTCTAAAGTCTTGAGTTCTCTTTAAGTACTTTAGAACTCTTTTTGCAACAAACCAATGTCCCACACAAGGCTTTTTCATAAACTTGGAGAGGATTCCAACAATAAATGACATGTTTGGTCTAGTAGTAGTGAGGTAGTTGAGACTTCCTACAAGCTATCTATACTTTGTTGCATCCTCAATTTATATTCCTTCAGTGGATGTGAGATTTAAGTTTTCTTCCATTGGAGTAGTTAGAGGATTACACTCACACATGCCAAACATGTTCAATAGATCTCCATTATACTTCTTTTAAGGAATATAGACTTTAGATGTTGAGTTACTTCAATACCAAGATAGTAATGAACATAGCCCAAATCAGTCATTTCAAAACTATCAAAATATCATCTACATATACCACAAGATATTCAATTTTTTTGCCAATTTGCTTAAGAAACAAAGTTGCATCATCAAGATCATAATGTTTGAAATTGAGTTTCAGAAGATTCTCATTAACTTTTCATACCAGGCTCACTATGCTTGCTTGAGGCCACACAAGGATTTTACAATTTTGCATACTTTATGTTCATGTCCTTTCACAGTAAATCCTTCAAGTTGGGACAAAAAAGCATTCTCTTTCAGATATCCATTTAAGAAAGTAGTTTTTACATCCATTTGATGGACTTTCCAGTCTGTTATCTCAAAATCAGACCCTAGAAGGCTGCAGACTAGGAAGACTTCAAGTAACTGTTTCAAACCTATTTTAGGCTGAGGCTTAGCCTCCTCAACCTGAGAGGGCTCTCTCAAAAGGGTTAATGATTTTAATTATAGATAAGATGGCTAACTCTTGTAAAACAACTGTGACAAATATGAATGGTGGAAACAGATTTAACAACTATCCATTGGGCTTATGGAGTCAACAACACCTCAATATCACAATGAACTCAACCTTACATGGAAGTCAGGGCATTCAGCATTTAAACATTCAGAACATAAACTCATATGGGACCACACAGTTTACAAATGTATACAGGAAGTCAGAGCACACTCAGTGAATTCTGAGTGATTATACAGCCATACCACTGTAAGCATTAAGAAAAGGAAAACATCACATATTCTGAACATAAAAAATCCTTCATGAATCCTGAGAAGCAAGGTCAAATATGTATTACTGAAAATGAGTCTTACATGAGCCAAATACAAGCTTTTCCATAAAATTTCCAACCCTGATTACATTGATGCTTCAGCTATATATAGAACTATTTACTAACTGATCGAGATTCCTTCTCAAGCATGAGGGGAATTCGAAAACTTCTTCTATTACTAACAACTCTTTAAACTCTAACTACTTTAATAAATACAACATAATGTTAACTGGAGTTTTTTAGAGATCTAAATCAACTATAACTCTAACTCCATATTACATGCATAATGGCCTTAATTAAGATGTTTCCTTTCTTTGACATCTAGTTCTCTTTCATTTTGACTGAGATGGGTGTTTAATGCTCCATGTTGACCTTGAACGTTGTACCTTCTCCACTGTCCAGAAAAATTGGGAGTCTATCCTTACTTCTCGGCTTTATGGTCTTCAAATCTTCATGAGTCGGTTTTTAATTGTTATCCCTCAAAATATGACGGTGGCCACGTTGTGATGTGCTGTCCACTATTATGAAACCTGATTTGATGATGTGTCATCCACTATTTTGAAAACCAAAGGGAAAATGCATTCAAGCTGTCTGATGCATGTTTCAGTTCTCTTATGATACGACAAAATACCACTTTTTGATTCAAATCCTTTATTTCCTCTTGTGCTATTCTGATTGGTTGTTGTAACTTCAGGTGTTTTCGTTGTATACAACTGTCCTTCAAAATTTTCCCGCTTCAACTTCAAAACTGCTTGATTTAAGTTGAAATCATCACCTTCAGTAGTTTCGTAGTGTGCTACGAAACTGCTGAGTTGTTTAAAAGACTTGTTTTTTAACCTGAGACCTTTATTAACCGAGTATTTTGATTGCCATAAAATTCTTTAGACTTTCCAAAGGCTGAATGGGAATTTAGATTTCTTCAGAAATATAAGATCAAGCAAACTTATCAAAAAAAAAATTTAAACAAAATTTTACTTGAAATGTAAACTAATTTAGCAGGTCCTTTAAGCTGGTTTAGCTGCGCCTTCAGATCTTCAATTTGTTTTTTCATAACCTTATTACCAGCTCTTAGTTGCATATTGATCATTCTGATGTACTTGGCTTCTTTGATTGCTGGTACTGTCCAGGTGTGAAATTGTGTATTGCAATCAACCACTTCTACAACTACATTTTCTTCCCATAGAGTTTTAATTCTATAATAGTTTGCTTGTATGATTGCATGTCTTCTAGCAGCTTTCTTCAACTTGGAAATCTCATGCTTAGGTGATTCCAATTGGCTCTTCAGGTTTGCTATATTATCTTCTTTACATGTAATGACTGTTTTTCCTGTGTTCTCCTTTTGCCAACGTTGTGTCCCTTCCCCTATTTCCTCTATTCTGGGCAGTGCTTCCTGTACTTGCTAAAATCTCCTTGTCATAGGTCTTCTAGGTTTAAAAACAAACTCTTCAGTTGGCTCATCAAATTTAAGCCTTTTTGAGGCCTTGGCTTTCTTGGTGCTTTCTTGTTCTGACTATATCAACTCAATTTGAATTGGTTGAGACTGCTCAAAATCAATAGCCTGTAATAAGTCATTTAGACTTCCCTTGGACACTGGACTTTCTTCAACTGCTATAGCTTTACCTTTTTCCTTATTCATCTGGCTTCTTGTTCTTATCCTTGGGACTACTTCAGATGTACTTGTTTCAGGTACAGTCCTTTTACCCTGAGCTTTTCCCTTAGTTGCTTGCTGAGGCTGATCTTGGATGATGAGTGGCTTCACTTGTTTCCTTGTTTGTGAGTTTGGAACTCTTTTAGCTCTTACTTCTGTTTGGAGCTCAGTTATTGTAAAATCTCGTGCAGGTTGAGGAGTGAGGCCAGTCTGGCTTTTGAAACCAGCCATAAAAATGAAGGAATTCCAATCTCTGTTTACCTTTTGAAGGCCATCTAAAACTAGTAGTTTGATCAAACCATGATGAAACAAAGAGGTTTCACAATCCTCTTTCCTCAGCTGTACCTTATCACACATCTTACTCAAACTACGGAAAAGATAAAAAGGTAAGTCTATGGAGACCTTCCCTGTGAAATGCAAAAGGAGTTTAAAATGGTAATAGTAAACCTTGTTGTACCTTCCTTCACAAGTCAGATATTTCTGTATGCAGGTGAGTAAATGAGCATAATATTCTTTGACATAACTCCTAGGCACTGCCTTACTTAAATCTTCATTTACAAATTCATCATTCAAGAACTCCTTGCAAGGATTCATGTCAAACTTAAAATTTTTAAACCATTCCTCTTGTCCTCGTGGGATCTCTGTCACAGTAGATATTACATCTGGCAAAACCTGTAATTCTATCATGGCTATTTTTGAATTCAAGCCTGTGAAGTTAAGTGCAAATTCTTTAGTTACCTGTGCATGTCCTCCTTGTAACTTTTTGCAAAATTTCCAGCACCCGGCCTTTTTGAATGCTTTCTCCACCTCTTTATTTCTCAGCGTTATATCTAAGCCTTCAAGTTCGGTCCTTAGACATTTGCCGGATTTGTGCTCCTTTTTCTCCATTGATTCTTCCAAATCTTAGCAAACAATGACTACCAGCTCCGGTTGGAATTGTGATTTAGCTTCTGTTTGAATTCAGCCTCGCTTGATTATCAGCCTCGCTTGATTATCTTTGTAGTTGAAATTTTAAAATTTTCCGTTTAAAATCTCTCAAGTTGTAATCTTGCAGATTTGTCATTCATGGAGGACTTACAACCATCATTAAGATTTATGCACGGTACTCTTTCTTGGGAGTGATGATTCGTGCGTATCAACAGATCTAGTGGTGGTGATAGTGGCAATGAGTGGTGAAAGGTGATAAGAGGGGTACATGAGCTGACATGAGAAGACACGGCCTATGACTCACCTAACGGACTTGACATTTCGGGAAAGATTCGCTGCGAAATGTACGAATCCATGATTTTGCAGCGCTGACAGTTTTAAATTTGAATGATGCGCTGCGAAACTGCCTAATCGGGATTGCGCTGCGAAACTGCCTAATTGGGATTGCGCTGCGAAAACACTTTAATGGTGTATATGCGCTGCGAAATTACAAAAAGGTTCGGTGACTAACCCAAGATAACATGTGGCTATAAAACAATGGTGGATGGAGGGGGATCAATGGAAGCTGAGAATAATTTGACTAAAAAGACCTCTTCAAAACTTCAGATTCTAAGGGAAGAAAATTAAAACAATAATAGACTAGCACTGACCTTTGTCATCGGACTAGGATGAAAAGTTACATATATCAGTTTTAGTTCTAAGTGATAACAGACTCTATCATCTTGGTCATTTTGTTTATATTGGGGTCTGAGGATGAAGAAGATTCACCCCTTTGTCTCCTTCGGTCAATATGCCACTTGAGTTTCTCTGCAACCATGATGTTAGATTGTACCTCCAAAGCTGCATCCTACATTTCAGCCAGAGAAACACATATTCTTTCTCTCAATAACAGGGATAAGTCATAATCAAAGGCATTGGCATAAGTGAGCTTGGTAGAGGTGCAGGTAGGTTTCACTTCAGCTGGTATCTTGTTGTACATGCTGTTAAACCTTTTATTGAAATCAAACAATGACTCCCCATTCTCCCTTTTTTAGGTTGCAAAACTCGGTATGATAGTAGAGAATATCTTTCTTATCCCCCCAATGCTTTAGGAATACATCATCTAAGGCCTCAATGTCTATTATAGACCTGGGGGTTAATTCTCTAAACCATTTTCTAGCCTCTCCATCTAGGCTTTGGACAAATACCCTCATTCACACATCATCTTCACTAATTTCTAGGTTATCAGCATAGCTATAAAAAGACTCAAGATGTTCTTCCGTTGCGACTCCTTCTGTCCCAGTGAACTTAGACATGTATTTCTGATATTCTCCAGCAAGCATTGCATTTAAAGGAGTGGGTTGTACCAAGGGCCCATACCTAGCAGCTATGATTCTTTCCATTTTGGTGTGTGCTTGTGGGCCTTCCATGGCTGGGGTAGCTGAAAGAATGCTGGCAGTCTGAATGATAAAAAGTTGAGGAGTGACTGACAGGGCTAAAGGAATATGGTGGACTGGAGGGGAGGTTTCCTTTGTGCTGAAATCTAAAGGAGGACCTAAGGAATAAGGAGATTTATGAATCTTTGAAAGTTTTTCCTCACTGCTAGTGCTATAAGCTATATTCTCAATAAGTATGTGCTATGTTACAAGCTTTTCTTGTAGAGATGCATAATATTGTTTAGGCTTACCTGATCCTGATGCTCCCTTTCGTGATGTATTTCTTTCCTTGAAAATCTTCCCATGGTTAGGTATTAGGTCAGCTGGTGATTTCTAAGGATTTCTTCGATTATGCCTCACAAACTGAGCTAGAATTGTGATGTGGAGTCGCCAAGAGTTTCAACCTCCAGTAGAGTTGCTAGATAGATGATTACAACCAACAATGTGTTCAGACTTTGTCTATCATCAAAGTTGGATCTGTTTCATTCTCCCAGCGAAGTTTAGTTTCAATCTCCTCTCCCCGGCAGCGGCACCAATTATGTTAGGGCTCCAAGAAACTCTCCTAGGTTGTAGCTCGGAGGTGCCTGGTAACATATAAATTAAGCTATTTTTGCAAAAGTTTATTGGAAGGGATGATGGTTTGGTTCAAGCTAGATAACCACTTCTACTCTGTTTTCACTCCAGACATGTATGAACACCCTCAGACTACAAGGCTTTCAACTACCAATGCTCAATAGTTTGGAAATTAGGTGCATATGGAGGATACCGATCACACCAGAAGATACACACAACCATGTGATGGTCGTCTGCAACCAGTAAAGAAACTTGTAGATCTAATCTATCAATGCAAAGACAAGATGACAGTTGTTTTACATTAGACACACAAGAAACCTGAGTGGCCAACTCACTAATACATTCAATATTTCAATATCGGGATAAGATGACAATTATCTTGTCTTAAACATGGGAACAATGATGAATACAGTGCCACAGGCACAAGCTTAGAACAGAGAAGAAATAGACAATGAGCATGTAACATAAAAAGAAGCTTTCATTGCTGAAAATGAAGATGAGACGCTGCAAGTTACAGAGTGTCTACAGTCTCCAGAAGTTGAACCTTACATCAAATGCCAACCTTTGTTACATCTTTCTTTAGGCTATTTATAGTTTATCATTACAATGGCTCTCAGCCATTTAGGGATGGGTGGTCTTAATTGACCACCAACCACTATTAACTATCTGATAGCATCTCTGAATGAGGTTGCTTTCTTCACGGTGAAAACTTGATCAGTTCAAGTGTTGTATTGTCCTTTAGGTGGTTATATTCATTATGGTAGTGGAGTCCCATGGCTGTTTAATCCTATCGCTGAGTCGTGCTATGTCCCTTTCTCCATTCGGCTATGCTCTCTATTTAATTCGGTTGTTGGGGTCAGACTGTTACCAGACTAACAGAGCTGGTCGTCTCCTTCCTTGAGTAACAGACTGGATGTGGGGATGGAGTGCATGGTGGACGAACGACTGAGATGATCATGAATGGTGACCATCGGATTAGGGAGATGTGTGGCAAAGATGATTTAGTGGAGGCCATCGGTCGTGGTGGAAGCGGGACATGTCCAGGCCATTAGATCTTCAGCGGGTAGATCGTATGGTTATCGGGTGGTGAAGATGTGCGGGCAATAACGGGAGGGGCGGTTTTGACTTGAGCGATAATGGTTTTCATCGTGCTGGCATCGAGCGGTAAGTGGTAAGTGTCAAAAGTTGCGCGATTCCATTCAACGAATGACACGTAGTGGCGGAGGAGAGAGAAATACCACTCATATCACGTGGGTATTGTCTGCGCTAGTTGCCCGTGCGATATGAGTGCGGACTGTCAGATCTGATGGAGGTGATTTGACGGCAAGGGTCAATTCGGCAGGTTGCCTTTATTAGGATGCATATGGGCCGTTGGATTGGCGGGAGAAGATCAATGGTGGGGATGTGGTGAGGCATTTTATGAGCGCACAAGGGCATATGGTTGGGTTTTATGGGTACTTTGGCT
>APFE031750783.1:0-10540 GCA_000404065.3 Pinus taeda
CTATCAAATCACTTCAAACTATATATAATTAAGAATTAAATTATATAATAATTTGTAACTTATATTGGTAGATAATTTACAAGTCATAGGTTTAATCTCAATAATTGTAATATGCTTTGAAAAAGAGATAGAACGAAACATAGCATTGGAAATAAGATAGATAGACTCTCTTGACTCTGATAATATCTTCTCAAATTAGAAGTTCTATAATTCATACTTTAAGAAAAGATCCTCTAAAAGAACAACACTAACCATTCAAAATACACACATTCATAAGTAAATTATTTATCAAATTTAAAAACAAATATATCTGTTATATTAATGTCAAATCCTCGGACGTTCTTAATATTCCCGTATATTATTGAATGTGAAACTCTTAGATTGAATAAGTATTGCGCTGAATAAAAAATAATCCGACAAAACCACCCACATGTTTAAGCTATCCATGTTATGACCAGCATCGAATCCCATTAAATCAAAATAAAATTTATTAGACTCTTTTTCTCTTGGGACCATGTTAATCGCCGGGACCGGTGTGTTGTTTACTTAACTATCGATAAGATTCGAGCGCATGAAATGTTTGTAAGCTCAATAATTGGATTATTGAAAGACTGAATGGTAGCAGTATGTACGTTACCTTCAAAGAATGATTCATTATATTTAATGATCAATCATCTCATCAATATTTCGTATGACGTCACATTTCGGCCAAACAGTAAATGGTACATATAGATTCTGCTCTGACCAATGGTTAAACAAACCCATTTCAAGAAAAAACAAGTGCAATCGGGAAATATTTGAAAATAAGTGAAAGTGAGATCGAAAAAACGGAAAGAAAGAGTGATGTGATTGGACAATGAAATTATGATTGGAAACTGAGGTGGATTGGGACGTTCTTTTTACCGTTTCCAAAGAAAAAAAGCCCGGTTCATACGGAAATATTTAAAATAACTTAAAAAGGAATTATAAAAAACAGAAGTGAAGGGTGATTAATCTAATTCACACTTTTACTATCTGACATAACTTGTCATAACTCCATTTACGAACATAAATAAAAATAATAATTATTGTAACACGAATAAAACATATATATATATATCTTCATTCAACATTGTTAAAATGAAAATTAATTATAACTTGAACCAAATTAGGGTCAACAACCCGATAGGTTATTACATCAACGTGTTCAACCATAAATCAAAAGAGTTCAATCATAAATTAAAGGTCTGCTATGATATTGATTTCCATATATGTCAGACAACCCCTTAACTTGTCTTGAATTAAATGACTTATCCCTTTAGCTCAGTCACCTGAGCTCATCTCGGGCTCAGCGCACCTTGGGTTTGCTCAGCATTACACTACCTATTATGTTGTATTAATGCGCACTTAGTGCTGTCAGAGTCTCTCAGGATCCTTCGCTGCATCCACGATGGAGATCGCTAAACTTTGATCCAATGGCTCTATGCAGAACGAAGGGTTATACCATCTCCCAAGTCAAGCTCCACAGCTCATTTCACCCTTTCCCTCTTTGTGCTATGCTCTACTCAGCTTCCATGACGATTGGCCTATTCTGCAACCATGTCTCTCGATGCAATTGGTTCATCCCAAGAAAAGATCGAGGGGTTCATGCTCATGTTTAGAGTTCTCATTACATTTGCCTAGGTGAGGAGGTTCACAGCTGTTGTTTTTTTCTACAGTTAATTCATTAAATGATGCAGGGTTTCTATACTAATCCACTGCTCCTGCTGCCTACCGCGGGATTTATAGAAAGAACGGGGTCGCACCTTTGAGATACATTTCAAAGGGATTTACCCCCACCCATACTGGCTTGGGCTCTTAATGGCTACTCAGGTAAGCTTGAATGGCTCCCTGTCTGGCTTTGTTCAAATTGCATGTTCTCTCTATCTGAGGTTGTAATACCCAGAAGTGTTGGCGTACTTGTTAGCTCTGATGTTGTAGGTGACTTTTTTCAGTCACTCTGCACACAGAACTCCATGATAATTCCCATGATAGGTCCCATTGTTTTTTGGTTAATATGTAATTATTTAAGCTTTTCAGTCCATGCATGGTTTAAGAACAGTTGAGGCTGCAACAGTTTCTAGGTTGTATTTATAAAGGCAAGACCAGTTATGGCTTGCATAAAGTTACTGTGGACCTTTAATTCCCTTAATGTTTTACTACGTAGCTTCAAACCATAAATATTTATATATTTTCTATCTTTTCCTCAGATGTATTTTGTATTATTATTCTTCCATGATACAATTGTAAAAGAATGAATTTTCTACAATGTTTGCACAACAATTTACTGTTTTGGTTGGAACGTTTATGGGTTTCTTTGGAAATATTATCATTCCATTTATGCAGTTTTGTTAGATTGTTTATATGGTGTGAATGCCCTTACCTCATGTTTACTCATAACACTTTTATTAGCTGTTCTACCTAAAGTGGAATCTATTTTAATTTGCGATTAAGTACATGGGATTAAGGTTCTCTGCCTTCAGACTCAAAACCCTGAACTTTCAAAGATAATTACAATGTTTTTGTTTAGTCTTGTAGGGTCTTATATCTCTGAGCTAGATATATAGTTTCACGTTTCTGGATTTTAAGTTTTAATAGTTCTTGGCTTGTACTATCGCTTCTAGATACGGCCTTGGAAATTTACCCAGTCGAATACTAATGAGAATAAGTTCTGTTCTTTCCAATAGCTGAACTTTCAATAATTCCACTCTTGCTAAAAAAAATACTTTCTACTATTTAAGCTTTCAATTTTGGTAGTTATCATTCTGATTTGGGTAAATATATATTTATGGGGTTTTGATTTACCTATTTTAGAACTTTGCTTGAGATTTAGAGGTATATATATAGGTTCTTATATTGCTCAGGATTTCCTTAGATTAAAAGAAAAGTCTACTAAACAACTCTATAGGTTAAAATTAAGGTTGGCATCTAAATACACAGAACCGACAAGTTAATCAAGATAATAACTCACACAGTATTAACTTAAAAACCACTCAGTTGTTTTCCAGAACATAGGTTTTTCGCTGGACCTTTAGCATCATGGAACCACTTGCAGTTTTCAGTTTATAGTTTTACTAGACTATCTGTCGCATCCTAATTGCTTAGTTATTCACTTGCTACTATTAAGCTTGTGGTATGAAAAAGTTCTATACAATCCAGACCATTCTAGGCTACCACTAAGATTAATAACTATTGAACAGAAAAGCATATTTAACATAGTATGGAATACAAAACCCTACTGCTATCATTTCCTCAAAATAATTATCAGTGCAGGAGCTTTCTCCCTTTATGTCATTAATCATTTTTTAAGTCAAACCTAATGGGTTCACAGAATTAATTTCAACAGTACTGCTTACCTATTCTTCGAATTAATAAGTTCCAACGAACATGATTCACCTTTCCATTGTTCTTGCTTGTTAACCTCTCGACCTTGAGATTCATTTTGAAGACCAAATCTCCCCCCAAGCCTGCTACAAGATTGCTATCTTCAGCCAAATTTGATGCACTCTGTGCTAATGCTATCTGTTCATCACTAGACTTAGTATTTTCCCCTTACCGTTTGTCCCAACAGCACAATTTTTCCCCCCCTCATCGATTTTTCCCTTGGGGTGTTTCCAGCTAGGGGAGGTAGTTAGGGTTTTCTTGGCAATTGCCTTTTCTCACTTCTTTCATGAGAAGTTACAAAATATGTTACTACTCAACCTTTTCCTTACTTTAGAAAATTAATAATATATTATTCAACTAAACAGAGAATAATAATATTGTCAAGTTTGTTTTCTTACAATGGTAAATAAAATATTTACAGTTTTCCTGTGGACATTACATCTTCCCCCCTGAAAGAAAACATCGTCCTAATGTCTTTTAGCCACAAATAGTTGTGCATATGCTTCTTTAAAGAGCTGTTCATCCTCCCAGCTAGCTTCATCTAGCCCAAAGTGTTGCCATTACACTTTAACTTGGGTGATGGCTCATTTCCGCAGCTTGACTTCTCTCTGTTCGAGTATATTTAATAGCTTGACCAGGAATTCTCCTTCTGGTTCAACCTGAAACAACAGAATTTTAAGTCAGTTTGCCTTTGTCATCACAATTAGTTAGCCTACTTAGGATTTTACTTTACCTGTATATCTTGCCAACTGACTATGTGCTTAGGATCATAAAGTATCTCTTTAGTACTAACACATGGAAAACATTATGGACCTCAATATAGCTTGGTAGGGCAAGCTAGTATGCCATTGGCCCAACTCTTGCTAAAATCCGAAATGGTCCACAAAACTGAGGTGCCAGCTTGGTACGCTCACTCCACTGTAACGTACTACTTTTTGCTTGAATTCTTACATACACATGATCCCCCACTTGATATTCCTTAAAACTTCTTTTCTTGTCAATGAAATTGTTTTGCCTATCTTGGGCCGCCTTCAAGTTGGATCAAACCTTCTTGACCATTTCTTCCATTTCTTTTAACATTTTGGGTCCTAGCGTTATCTTGTCCTCTGGCCCCCCCTAGCTGGAGGGCGTGCGGAATTTCCGGCCATACAGAACTTCAAATGCGCTCATCTATAGGGATGTATGATATCCGTTGTTATACGGAAATTCGACCAGGTGTAGATAGTCCTCCCATTTAAAGGGTTGTTGCATTATGTATGACTTCAACATGTCTTATACTACTTGATTCACCTGTTTAGTTTGTCCGTCTATTTAAGGATGATAAGCTGTACTAAAATTTAATTGAGTACTTAGCCCTTCAAACAATGTTTTCCCAAAGGCTAAAGTAAATTTCACATCTCGTAAGAAATTATAGTATTTGGCAGCCCATGCAGCCTGAAAATGTCTTGCATAAAAATGTGGGCAATCTGTATAGCTTTGTAAGTGGATTGGACTGGTATAAAATGAGCTGACTTGCTTAATTTGTCAACTACCACCATGATGGAATCGTTGTTTCTTTTTGACTTGGGTAATCCCATTATAAAATCCATAGAGATAGTTTCCCATTTCCACTCCAGAATTGGTAATGGATGCAATAATCCAGTAGGGTGCTGGTGTTCCACTTTAATTTGTTGACATTCCTGACAACGTGTCAAATACTTTTCTACATCCTTCTTCATTCCAGGCCAATAATACTCCTTCTAGAGTGTAGCAATCAACTTTTGATACCCTGGGTGTTCAACATATGATATTTTGTGAAATTCATCTAAAATCAAGTTTTTAATATCATTTTGGTTGGGCATATATAGTGTGTTTTTATATTTCGGCATGCCAAGAACATCTACAGTATACCCCTACTGATTTTCTTTGTTGTTTGGATTCTGAACCTGCTGTCTTATTTGCTGATATTTCAAATCTTGTTCTGTTGTCCCTTTTATCATGTCATCGAATGTAGTTTGCACCCCACTGCTAGCAATTTCATAAAGACAATGTGCCTTCTGACTTAAACCATCCGCTACCCAGTTCTTCTTTCCTTTCAGATTCTTAATCTTGAAATCAAAACCGCTTAAGAAATCTACCCATCGTGCCTATCTGGCATTTAATGTAGGCTGACTGAAATAACTAGTCAGGCTGTGATGATTTTTCATTAACATAACTTTTTCCCCATCAAGTAGTGGCGCCACATCTTTAACGCCTAAATAACGGCTACCAGCTCCAAATCATACTCATATTATTTCTACTCATGTTCCTTTAATTTCCTAGACTTATAGATGATTACCTTACCTTCTTGCATCAATACTCCTCGTACCCCTTCCTTATTCGCATTTGTACACACCACATGGTCCTTAGCTGGATCTGCTATGCTTAGTATAGGCGTTGTGGTGAGGAGATGCTTGAGCTGTTCAAAACTCTTTTGGCATTCTACAGTCCATTTAAAAGTCTTCCCTTTCTTCTGTAGGGAGGTGATAGGGTAGGCCACTTTGGAGAATCCTTCCATAAATCGTCTATAGTAATCGGCCAGCCCCATAAAATATCTTATATCAGCTACATCCTTTGGTACTGGCCATTACATTATGGTCTTAATATTTTCGGGATCCACAGCAATCCCATCCTTAGTAATGATATGTCCTAAGTATTGAATTTGTATTGAATTTGTTCCTTAAAGACATCATACTTGTTGTATTTGGTGTACAATTGATGTTCTCGGAGGGTTTGCATCACAAGTCTAAGATGTTCCTTGTGTTCCTCCACACTCCAAGAATATATCAGTATATCGTCAATAAATATTAACACGAATTTATCTAAATACTGATCAAATATTCTATTCATCAAAGACATAAAGGTCGCAGGAGCATTGGTTAACCCAAAGGGTAAAACTACAAATTCATAGTGACCATAGCGAGTTCTAAAAGTAGTTTTGGCACTATCTTCCTCTCTGATTCTGATCTAGTGATATCCTGATTGTAGATTAATTTTTCAAAATACAGTTGCCCCTTTTACTTCATCAAATAGTTCGTCAATTTGGGGTAAAGGGTACTTGTTCTTAACTGTTAACTTATTCAACTAACAATAGTCCATGCACATTCGAAGGGTACCATCCTTATTTTTTACAAACAGCATGGGGGCTCCCCAAGGCAGCACATTAGAGCAGATGTAATTTTTATCCAATAATTCATGTAATTGCATTATAAGCTCTGTAAGTTCTGGTATGCTCATATGATAAGGAGCTCGAGACACTAGTGCTGCTCCTGGCATCAAATCAATAGTGAAGCCTATATCTCTCAGAGGTGGCAACCCGAGTATCTCTTCCAGAAATACATCTGCATAATCTTGAACAACATGAATACTATCCAAGGTGGCTGTCTTGTCCTTTGAGTTGGCATATCCCACCTGAATAGCGTAAACCTGACACCCTTTCCTGATATGTTTTGCTAGCTGAGAAGTGGTTATTGGCCAAACTTGCACGGGCCTCAGAGTGCCTTACATCTCTTACATTTTTCCCAACTCATCCTTGTAGCAAATAGTTTTTGTTTTACAATTTATAATGGACTAGCGCTTTTCTAACTAGTCCATGCCTATCAATACATCATATGATCCAAGGGGAAGTATGTTTATGCCTGCCATTAAAGACTGACCTTTTGTTTCTAGAGGGCAGTTATTGACCTTGGCCAACACCGGCCTCTTTTCTGCGATGGCCAGCTATACTAGCTAAGGGTTATTAAATTTAACGGACTGTAATTTAAAATGCTCCACAATCTTAGGACTAACATAACTTAATGTAGCTCAAGGATCAATTAAAACAAATACAGTATGATTAACAATCTTTCCTTCAAACTCCACCACAGTCGACTGGTATTCCACCTGATGGTCATCGAGGGTAGCATTAATTTTTGGAATGCTTCGGGCCACATCGCCTACTGTTGATGCCTCATGGATTTGTGAAATCTATTCAATGCCTTTATGATGAGGTCATTTTTTAACATAATGTGTCCCCCCACATCCCCAACATTGTACTGGGGGCCTTGCCATTCCTTCGTTATCAAATCTACCAGATTGCTTGCTGATTTTTGTTTCTGACCGTGGCTTAATTCTAATCTAGTTTTTGGACAGATTTATATTGTTCTGCGCCTTAGAAAATCCCTTTCCAGTGCTACCCTGATTCCCTTTATTGCCTACAAAAATCCTATTACCTTTCTTTTCAACCCATGTCCTACTTAGAATGTCGCCCTTCTGCTTGCTTTGCTGGTAGTATATCCTGACCTTTCGTATAACCTCATCCATTGTTTTTGGGTTATGAAACTCAATTCTCTCCCTCATTGCCATGGGTAAACTGATGACAAACCATTGTACCTTGGCATTTTCCTCATGTATATAAGGTACATATAAAAGCAAGGAGGTAAATCAAGTGGTGAACTCGTCCATGGTTTGTTGTCCAAGTCACAGGTCATGAAATTCCCGTGCTTTCTCATCGTAAAATCATTCCGTCAAATATATTTCCTTGAAGTATTTTTGGAACTTCTCCCAAGTTATACTTTGTTCACTCACCTTGTGCACAATCTTGACCTCCTCCCACCACAAAGTGGCCTTCCCTTGCAGTTGGAAGATAGCTAGTCAAGCCTTAAGATTGTGATCGTACTCATATAATTGAAAATATTTATTCATGTTAATTATCCAGGCCTCGGCTGCTTCTTCCAGCTCTCCATCGAAGAGTGGCAGTTTTATTTTCCAGAATTCCCCTTGCAATTCTATTCACTGCCTTTTTGAGGTTGGGTGCTCAGAGGCATTATCTGACTTCTCCTCTTGATTCTCTTCCCTTCCTACTATTCCTTCTGGCTCTCTGTGATAACCATGTTCCTCAAACATTCATTCAGGTTCAGGACTGAGTGTTGTCTAGTGCTGATTTTGCTTATTGGACAGGCTCTTAATGATTTTCTCCTATTCCAAGGTTAATCTTGCAGTATCCTCCTGTACGCGAGACATTTCTCTCTTTAGTTCCTGAACCATCTCCAGTATTGTCAGATTTGTGTTACGAGATTCTTCTCCTAACTGCATCCATACCTTAGGATTATGTTCAGGGAATGTTGTAGGTCCTAGGCCAACCATAGTCCTGTATAGTCCACTATCTGATCCTCTTATAACTGCTACTGTTCTAGTTTCTCTGTACTTGACACATTAATAGATCACTAACATTTAAAGACCCAAAAGGAACAAAAACTAATTGCACAATTCATTTACCAGAGGTCACAGTTTTGTAACTTTGGCTTTGATACCACATGTCATAATTGCATTTACGAATATAAATAAAAAAAATAATTGTTGTACCACGAATAAAACACACACACATATATATATCTTCATTAAACACTGTTAAAATGAAAACTAATTATAACTTCAACCAAACTAGGGTCAACAACCCGACAGTTTATTACATCAATGAGTTCAACCATAAACCAAAAGAGTTCAATCATAAATTAAAGGTCTGCTATGATATTGATTTCTGTATATGCCAGACAGTTCCTTAACCTGTCTTGAATTAAATAACTTACCCCTCCAGCTCGGTTGCCTGAGCTTGCCTCGAGCTCATCGCACCTTGGTTTTGCTCGGCATTACACTACTTGCCATGTTGTATTAATTCATGGTGTTGTGCTATCAAAGTCTCTCGGGATCCTTCGCTATATCCACGGTGGGAATTTCTGGACTTTGATCCAATGGCTTTGTGTAGAATGGAGGGTTATACCATCTCGCAAGTCAAGCTCCACAATTCTTTTCAGACTTTCCCTCTTTGTGCTATGCTTTACTCACCTTCCTTGGTGGTTGGCTTGTTCTGCAACCATGTATCTCGATGCAGTCGGTTCGTCCCAAGACAAGGTCAAGGGGTTCGTGCTCATGTTTAGAGTTCTCATTACAGTTGCTCAGGTGAGGAGGTTTACAATTGTTGTTTTTTTTTCTACAGTTAATTCATGAAATGATGCAGTGTTTCTATACTAATACACTGCTCTTGCTGCCTGCCCCATGATTTAGGGAAGGAACAGGGTTGTGCCTTTGAGATACCTTTCAAAGGGATTTAACCCCACCCATACTGGCTTGGGCTCTTAATGGCTACCTGGGTAAACTCGAATGGCTACTTGTCTAGCTTTTTTCAGATAGTGTGTCCTCTCTGTCTGAGGGTGTAATACCTAGAAGTATTGGCCTACTTATTAGCTCTAAAGTTGTAGGTGACTTTCTAAGTCATATTGCACATAGTGCTCCATGATAATTCCCATGATGGGTTCCATTATTTTTTGGTTAATATGTAATTATTTAAGTGTTTTGGTCCATGCCTGGTTTAAGAATAGTTGAGGGCACACCGATTTTTGGGCTGTATTTATTAAGGCAAGACCAGTGATGGCTTGCATGAAGTTACTGTGGACTTTTAATTCACCTAATGTTTTACTACACAACTTCAAACCATAGATATTTATATATTTTCTATGTTTTCTTCAGATGTATATTGTATTATTGTTCTTCTGTCATACGAATGTAAAAGCACGATTTTCCTACAATTTTTGCACAACAATTTTGGAACGTTTATGGGTTTTTTCAGAAACATTATCATTCCATCTGTGTTCTATTAGATTGTTTATACTGTGAGAATGCCCTTGCCTCATGTTTACTCGTAACTCTTTTATTAGTTGCTCATCCTGAAGTGAAATCTGTTTTAACTTGCGATTATGTACATGGGATCAGGGCTCTTCGCCTTCAGACTCAACACCCTGAACTTTCAGAGATAGTTACACTGTTGTTGTTGAGTCGCGCAGGGTCTTATATCTCTGAGTTGGATATATAGTTTCATGTTTCCGGGTTTTAAGTTTCAAAAGTTCTTGGCCTGTATTATCACTTCTAGCTATGGCCTTGGAAATTTACCCAGTCGAATACTAATGAGAATCATTTCTCTTCTTTCCAATAGCTAAAATTTCAATAATTTCACTCTTGCTAAAAGAAATACTTTCGACTCTTTAAGCTTTCAAATTCGATAGTCATCCTTCTGATTATGGTAAATATATATTTATGGGGTTTTCATTTACCTATTTTAGAACTTTGCTTGAGATTTAGAGGTATA
>APFE031750791.1:1901-23837 GCA_000404065.3 Pinus taeda
GACAAGGAAGCTAGCTTCATTGAGAACATCCAACATATTCGCCAGCAGGTCCATGACATTTTGGAGAAATCAAATGCCAAGTTCAAGCAGCGACATGATCAATGTCGGGTGCCACACAAGTTTCAGGTTGGCGACAAAGTCTGGTTGCATTTGCAAAAGGAACGCCTTACTGGAGCCTATCGGAAACTGAGACCACTCCGATATGGTCCTTACACCATTACTACGGCTGTGGGAGACAATGCATTTGAGCTCAGCATTCCCCCATTTCTTGGCCTGCACTCAATGTTCAATGTGGACCGCCTTCGGCCATACTTTCCACCATTGTTAGACACATCCGACATTGCAGAACAACTCACACCCATAGAATTAAATCTAGATTGCATGGAACAAGTTGCAACTGATCGGATCATGGACACATAGATCAAGAACACTCACCAACAGAATATCAAACTATATTGAGTTGTCAAAGCAGGCCAACTCCCTCACCAGGGCAAGTGGCTCACCAGGGACCAAGTTCAGCAAAAGTTTCCTCATCTCATGGAGGAACTCAACGCAATGGGGACCATTGCTTCCTAAGGGGGAAGGAATGATCCAAGTGGATATTGGTGGCCACCTGCCAAGTCCACCTGGACCCCCACCATTGTTTCTCTCACCATTTTCAGTTTCCTTAATTGTAGCACAACTTACTATTTTTAGCAATTTTTCGGGTCCTGAACTTCTGGAGCCATTTTGAGGCCCTAAACGACGTTTTTTGGGAAATATGGGGCCAACATGGGTCCATGGACCTATGATTCTCCTTGTAAAGTGGTAGTTCTCGGATAGATCTTTCTAACGAGCTATTGTACGCGCGTCAAACGGAGATCATATGCTAAAGTTACGACCCCAGGAAGTTGATGTACCAACTTACCCCCAAACGGGGCCCACAGTTTGGTGTTTCATCTCCTAGGGTTAGGTTTTGGAATGTGAAGGGTTTTTCATTGTTTCTCACCAATAAATAGGCCTTCGAGCCTCATTGTAACACAGTTCAGAGGCATGTAGCCATCACATCTCTTCTCAGAGATAAGCTACCATCGCCCTAGCTAGTTTATTGCCATTTCTGATTGTAAGCATATTTTAGCTTTTTTTAATGAAATGAAGTATTATTTCCACTGCATATTTGTGTATATGGTTATCTCTGTAATTTGTTGCGTTCCTGTTTAAACCCGGATCAACCGTTCAAATTCTTTTCATAAACACAAACTCCAACGAATATGGGGGTAGTCTACCTGTTCTTTTACTGCAGGAAGGAAGTTCATCAGAGTCATATCCGGCCGTCTATTCGGTCCCACCTCCGAGCAACCTAGTCGTTTCCTTCGATTGAAATCTACTAGGTAGACCCCGTTTACCAGCTAGTGTACCATTCCAAATAGTTGTAAAAGCTTATAGAATGGTCATGGCCGGTGCCATCATAGATGAAGGGGCTTCTGTGAGTATCCTTTCCTCGACTGCTTGGAAAGTGCTTGGTTCGCCATCGCTTCTGCCTGAAATGAGAAATCTGACGGGCTTCAACAAAGGAACCAGTCGACCGTTAGGGATCCTTTGTAATGTGCCCATAACATTGAGAAGGAAAACCGTTTACGTGAACGTAATGGTAGTCTCAGGACCTATAGATTATAATCTATTCCTTGGACGTGACTATATTTATAGCATGGGAGCCATTGTCTCCTCACTCTTTAGAGTAATGTGTTGTCTGCATGAAGGCCAAGTGGTCAAGCTTGTAGACTAGCTTTCGTTCCCTGGCTCACACATAGCTAATAGTCAAATACCACCCCTAAATGGTCTTTCCATGCAAATAATGTCTCATCAATCTCCAATCCGTCCACCTGAAGAGGGCGAGTCATTCGGGAGGACATGATTGAAACCCAGGGGGCATGCACCCTGGTCTGCTTCGACAGGGAAACTTCAGGTATAGGGTAGGTTTCTGCGGAGGATATATGACTGGTTCGACACCCGTCCATATAGGAAGAGGGAGTTAGACTGGAATAAGATACCTCTGTTAAAATGTAGGCCTTTCCCGATAGAAAAAATGTTTTGTCTGCAAATTGAAGGGTAATCTGGAAACTCAACTTCATTATACCTAGGGGCAAGCAACCTCTTGTGTGCAAGTGAGAAATGACCAACATAACGCTAACTCTATGGTTCCGCTGACTTCAACTGCCTAAGTCGGGTGAGTGGTCGAGTTGACTATTCGCCTTTGCAGGAGACAAATGGCACCGACAAAGTAAAGGGAAAATTTTCCTACCTAACCCTGGTAGTGATCTTGGCAGTTAAGTAGAGGAGCGTAGTTGGCCGTTCCTAGCCTGCATATGAGAGGCAACAGAGCAGAGCTTCGAAAGGTGCAAGCTCCATAAAAAATGGAATCTATCGATGAGCTGTCCTTATTATATGAATGGCATGAGCAGTTTTTATGTGGAGTTCAAGCTCGTTAAAAATTAAACATAAGTAATGAGCAAATGTTTCCCCAAGAGTTTAAGCTCATTAAAAAATGAACCAATTTCTGGTAAATAACCATTTTGAATGCATTATCATTAGCTTTTGAGCCCCAGTCGTGTTCTCATCATCACCTCCACTCTGTTTTAGCCAATCATTCACCTCCATTTGATTGTTTTCCCCTTTGGAGGAACAACTGCGAAGAGTGATCCTGTTAGCCATCCTTATGACACTGCCGTGATTGGAAAATTCCAACCCTTACCTGGAATCAGCTACTACCTGAAATTATCACTCGTTCCTCAAAAACAAGTCTCCTTTAAGCTCTTTTCACCTAACTTGTAAAATATGAAAAGATTGCCAAGCAATTGGCCTCTCCAGCTTGTTAAAGCAACCGTAAGTGTTATCCCTCCTCTAGATTTTAATATTTTTGGACTTGAGGGATTATTACACAAAACGATCGAGTAATTGTTTTGTTCGGCTCGTTAAAATTACCGAAAATCCATCCCTTTTGTATTGTTTTATACTTTTTCGGACTTAAGGGATTATATGATGAAAAAGGATTATTGGAGTTTCCTTTACATCCCTTTCAGACTCTCTAAAATTGAAAAGGACCGAGTTATCTTTGTCATTAAACTCGTTAAAACCGAATAGCGACAAACTTGTCCATACAGACAAGAACGAGTTTCACTGTCGCTAGGCTCGCTAAAAAATAGCAACGGCTTTGCCCGAAGGGAAAATTATAGAACAAGCATATGTTATCCTCCTCAAGCTTGACAAAAATAAAGAGGTACTGGTCAGCAATGACTGGGGAAAAATTGGGAAGAAAACTTGAAGAAACTTTATTGGTAGCAAGTCGCTCTTGAACATGACACTTTCACTCCACATCCGAGTCGGGTTGGGTTGTTCCGTTCACTAGTCATATCACCATTGGTCCACCGCACCATCCATATTTGGGGTTAATGCTACCAATCCATGTCAGTGTCGCCGGTATGTTCAATAGAAGTCGCTCAGAGAATTCACCTATGTCTCATCCATTGCAATACATTCACGCTCCATTCTTTCATGACCGCCACCCTGAACCCTGTATCATCAGATCGTTTTCACCTCCAAAGTCATTTACTCTGTTCCGTGTCGTAGATGTGGGAATCATTAAGGTCCTCCTACGACGGGTTGCTTCTTGTCGACATCAACTCATTATCCAAGAAATCGACTTAGGAACAACCCTTTCAGTACTTTGAAACTTGCATGCCTCAATGGCAAGTTTCTCACTTCCGGTGACAAGTTTACTTCAATGGCCTTCGACGGAAAGATTTTGCGTGGTGTTCGACGCCAAGTCCCTTTTCACACCACGTGAATTGTACTGTAGTACCTTGAGGTCATCATCATTATTGGTGATTCCTCTCGCACCTGTTAACAGCTTACATCATTGGCTGGTAATCAGGCGATGTCTTTCCATGTTCGACTCCAGAACATCTTTCACATGGATCAACTTGTACTCCGAGTGAATATTGGATGAGTTTGAAGACCCTGGATCTAGTTCCATCCATTCGAGCTGCGATATATTTAGGAAAATAGAGACATCAAATGTACATTATTGTTGCACAGATGATCATCCTAATCAAAGGATGATGACTCTATCAGAAGCATCAGTCTCCTGCACAGACGGTTGTCTATCTTATGTACATGAAAATGAATTTATAAAGCTCAGCATGGGAATGCCCGCCTCAGCTAGATCATGAAAAATATGATGAAGATAATGTATTGTATTGTATCTTATTACAGGTCGCCTTCCAACTCGAAAAACTTCGGATCCTCATGATAAAGCATTTCACCCGACATCAAAAGATTAACGACCTCATGCTTTAGGGGGAAACTATTATAGACATTTTTGGGCACTACAACCCCAATCAAACATGTCCATAAACCAAGGGCTCCTAAGTCCCTAAAAGTGTTGCTTCACACCCTAAAAGAACAAGGTCAGTTGATTACATCATCTCCCAGAAGTTCTCCACAGGAAACTGCTCAAAACTAGTCAAAACTGGACCATACAGGCTGCTTAGTGCTAAGGGTGCGATGCATCCCACTTGCCCAGTGTAAAGGGTGAAATGCATACTGAAAAGCCCTTCTAGAGGGTGCGATGGGCGAGAGTGGACAAATGGCAGAGACAGTTTGCGAGATGGATGATCATGGAATCTTCCAGAAACTTCTCCTGTGACACTTGCCTCTCTGAATTCACCCAGGGATGAGTAAGAGATCATCAATCTCCAAGTGGAATCAAGAACTATCAGAGAGAGGACACTAATCAAAATCCTAGAAGCTGACTCACCCCCCTACAATCATCTATATATGGATCCCTCATCCCAGAGATCTAGAGGCTGTAATTTTGTATCTTGTAAGGAAGTGCTGTTGGTTTTGGGTGGAACATCATAGTGTTGGGTGATCTAAGCTTTTCATGAGGTGAAAGAAGGGCTTTCATGCTAGAGGATGACTCTGGGTCAGAACAATTGGTTGTAATCCTCTTTGCCTATTCTTGATATTATTAAAGCTATTCAAGTTTTCCTCCACATTCTTGTATGTTTGATGATATATGCATTTGTGTGGTCAATATATATCTGGTCCTATATTGTTTATCATTGTAGATCTCTGTTCTTCGATAGCATTATGTTGCTTTGAATCCACAGGTGCTCTTTGAAGCTGTTAGACGAAGGAGAAGCGGCAAGGATCTGTCAGAAAGGAGAGGAACCGAGCGAGGAGCCAAGCACAAGACTGAGTTTGGTGTCCTTCATTCCCCTCTTATCTACTTCTCATAAAGGAAAATGAAAGTAGTTTTAGTTTGTTTGTTTCTAAGATAGATACCAGTCTTAGTGGGACTAGTAGCTCCGACTGGACACTAGATTTCCCGATAACAAATGTGCTTCTCCTCCATTAGTTAGATCTACAATCATATATACATGAATAGGAATAACCATAAAAACAATGATTATACCTGATGGCCAATCTCCTTGGATGTTCGTACTACAGCAAGCTCCATTGGTTAGATCTATACATTATGTTCTTACAGATAGTTGCAACATGTCCAAGCTTGTGGCAGTTGTAACATTCTATCTTATGCATGAAAGGAACAAAAAGACTTTGGTTCCTTTGAAATTTTATAGATCTATCACGATCCTCTCCTGGATCAAAAGATCTTCTAAATGTAGGTTCTCCTTGAGTTTTTCCTTTTTGTTGTCAATGGATCTATTGGTTGATGTGTTTCTGGTTCAACTTCTTATTTCCTTGGTTGGTACTCTTGCTATTGGTATTGTTTTCTACAAGTTTCTTGGGTTCTTCTTTGTTGTTTTTTCCTACATGCAAATTAGACTCACCTTTTTGAAATCAAAGACCAAATATATCCAATGGTGATATTTGGATCTCAAGAAAAATATCTAATGTCACATTTCTCTTCTCCATCTTCCACTACTTTCTCAAGAACACCACTTCAACTTCTAATCTCTCACACTGATTTTCCTTTTCTTGGTACTGCTTCCTCAAACCTTCCTCAATTTTTTCTAATTCTCCCAATTTAATATTTAATCTAACAATATGAGTTTATCCTCCTTATCATCACAAATCTGCAATAACTTTTATTGATCCTTGCATCTAATTGTTAGCCTAGAAATCTTAGCTCTAAGAACCTTAATATCATTCTCATCTTCACTAGGCACTTCAGCATGATCAAAATCTGAATCATAAAAATTGTAACTCAAAATAAAATCATTAATATTTATACCTTTAGGTTCATGATTTTTTGGTTTCTTGTCATCATTAGTTGAATCATTTGCACTAGTAGGATGAGACTCTTGTGGCTAATATTCTTGACTTTGGAGGCCCTTGTTCATGTTCTTCTTCTTATTTCTCTTTTTCTCATTCTCCATATTTCTACTGGTACCATCTCCAAATATGGACTCTAACTTGTCCCACATTTCTTTGGCATATTTCAAACATAATAGCTTCTGCAAATCATCATCATGAGGATTCTTGTAGACTATGCATCTAGCTTGCACATCCTGCTGTAAAGCTTCAGCTACAATTGGATCCTTGCCACATCTTTCACATACCAATCTCCAAAATTTATATCCACAAGACAAAAATTGAGATTTAACATTTTTTCTCCATATCTTGAAATTTGTATTAGTGAGGATAACCACCCTTTATAATATCCAACGATTAAGCTGAAACCAAAAACCCCACTCTGACACCAATTGTTGGAAACCTTTGAGCACTACTGATGGGGGGGATGGATCAATAGCGTGACTTCTTAGAAATTTTTACCAGTTTAAACTTCAACTGAATCACACACACTAGTTAGCAAAAACTCATAAAACATTTTCATATATATGCATAAATCATAAGAAACAAGTAAACCATATAAGCAACATAACCATGAACAAGAACACAAGAAGGAACTATCACATGAGAAACAAGATAGTTGGTGGAAAACACTTCACTAGGCAAAACACCACCCTTCTTGTTGTTGCACTACTCTGAATCTTCTATTAGGAAAAATATGTCTTTTACATAGATTTGTTGACTCCCGTAAGCTAGGAGTCTCGACCTCATATACAATAGGCCAACACCAATCATCTAGGAGACTCGATACTGCTGATCAACTCGGAACTCAGTTCTCAAACAGATCTACGGACTATCATCCATTGAAAGCAACCATGACAATGATCCTCTCCCAACTTCGATTGGATGGAGAAATTGTTCCTTTCATTGAAACTTCACAATAATTTCTCCGCACTCATGAAGTCACTTCTCCTCTACTCTATGCAGACCTCGTTTCATATATTTTCAAACTGGATCCCAAGACTTTCTACCTAACTCGATTAATCTCTACAATATAATCTCCAACAACAAGACACCATCAATAAAGCAAATAAAATGACCACAATCATATGCTCTCCACTCAAGAAAAATAGTGGCCAAAATCCATCCAACAAAAACTTAATAATATCACCATCAACAAAAATAAATCTGACACTTAACCATAATAGAAACCCTCACTCCAAACTGTAAGTTATGCATAGTAAAATTAGCAACATATAATGCAATGGCTATGTGCCAAATACACTAGCAGAACCTGCAAAAGAAAAAGCGCAAGTCTCAAATATGGATCTTATACCAAGCTATCCATCTCAACCAACACCTCTACACAATTATCTGCTCTTTGATCTACAATCTAAAGTTCTAAATCAAAACACTGCTTCAAGAAATAGATCTAATCATTCGACTTCCATTAACACTCATACACTAAATAATCTATCCTCACAAATGAGTCTGAATCATACTAACACAATGCAACCTTCTCTAACGCACTATCAAACTCAACCAACCAATACTCAACTCCAAAATGATGTATATAAAATGTTTTGGGAGAAATTCACCTTAGGCATGGGATCAAAGGTGCACCAATTTGATGAAATCAATCCACTATTCCCACTACTTGTGCACTAAAGGTTTTCACATCATTGGAGGACCTTCTCAAACCATTCCCAACCTTTCCAAATTAATTTAGAAGCCTCTAGGAATTTCCAAGTCTAATTACACCCGATGTGTGCGTGGAATCCCAAGGATTTTTTGTGAAAAACCTCAACTGCATGGACAAATCTAGTCGATCTTAGCTACAACCACATGGATAATCTTGTCTTACAGTGGATAGATCTTTTCAACTACTCCCACGGGCTTGCATGCTAGTGGTTTTGGTAAAACCTAAGTAAAAATATTAAACCTTTGTCAGTTGTTTAGTCACCTTCTCCAACTCTTGTACATGCCTCCAAACATTTTTTCATAACCTGTAACACCTATGTAAATGGATAAAACAAGTCTCCCAAGTTCCACTTCCAAATTTTACCTAAAGGCCAATAAAAAAGAGTTGGCAAGAGTGCCAACAAGTCCTCTACTCTAGTCCACAAACATCTCCACAAGTTGCAACACCTATGCATCATTATCATCAACATCATGAGGCCAACACACAACTACAACAAGTCATTCTAATGCGAATAGGCATGAAGACCTAGATGAAGGCCTAGTACTCATCAAATGTGCCAACACAATGTGGATCACCTTAGCAACCTTCTTCAACACCTCTGGAAACACTATCCACTTGTAGTGGCATCTTCAATGCCTCCAATCAATGCAATCAAGGCATCACAATATTGACATCAATGTGCATGCCAACACATGCCATCACAATACAAACCTCCATGAACATCATGCTATCAATAAGCTAGATCATCAAAAGGTTGACATCAAGGGTTTACATCAGGTCCATCATCACCATCTCAATGTCAAATCAAACAACTATTGCCATGCTACATGGAAAGCATCCAAACATCAGCTAGTCTACATAGGGTTGACATCAATTCAAACATCAGATAAATTCCATCATGAAACAAATTCCAAACATCAGCTAGCTGGAACCATGCACACCATAATGTTAACAGAGCCAAGAGTGGGATCTAGCAAGGAAGAATGGTAGGAATTATGCCTACTAAAATAATCCTTGCCATAATTCTTTTACTAACCTAAAAATGTAAAACCCAAGTTGCAAGAAATCAATTGGTGGGGAAATTGGTATTTGAACTACCAACTTTCACAATTATGAGTGGTTGGAATTTGTACAAACTTGACCTAAAGGTATGGGAAAAGTAACCATCTAGAATTTTTTTATTGGCTAATAAATTTGTGAGTATGACCCATGAAATTTCATGCTAGATGACAGAGAAGGCTATGGAACATCTCCTAGTTTTGGCACTGAAGCATAGCCCAAGATCAATTGGGGCAAGCATAAAAGTCCACGAATTTGTCATAAACTTGGAAAAAATATGACATTTTATTTCAGCTGATAAGAAATCTGTAAGGGTTTTGTCTTCTAGAAGTAGGCCTAAACATTTGGCCTCTCCAAGTCTTTTGTAATGATCTTTGCAACCTTAGATCTACCTATATTAAGTCAAGTGATAGGCCTCACACAAATCTTGATGGCCATGAAGGAAATTGGCCTCAATGATCTGAAATTGGCATCTTTAATAAAGTTTGATTACTAGCCATAAATATGTAAACTTAGATAGTGGAAGTAGCATGCCCTTGAACGCTTCATAAAGGCCTGGGCTTGATTTTCCTCTACATGCCTAAGAATAAATTTAATATAAATGGGGCATAAATGTAATGTGAAATTGAAATAGTTATGGTTCTCATTCTAAAAAGGGGCACTTAAATTACTTTAGAAAATTATTAATGTGACATAGTCATGCCCAGGTTATAAGCCATGCAAGATTGTCATTGTTTAATGGGAAGGTGTTGTTCACCATTATTTGGGATGAAACTAGTTATTATGATCTCAATTATGCTTACTCTATGGTAATTGATTTTGGTTATTTTATACAATCACAAACATGTAAATTGATACCTATATGTCTTTAGAGGCAATAGTTTAGTTTATCTTGTACTCTCTTTTACCTAGATAGAATCTTAAGTTTTACAGGGTTGAGAAGTTAATATATTATGGATTGTGTTGATTACATAAACTAACTCCCAAAATGATAATTTAATTCTCATGGTTGTATGTTAAATTCCTTATTTTTACTCATATATATGAATGAAAGATGAAACTGAACCCTAAAATGGATAATTGGGCTTATACTTACATCCTTTATCTAATTGGAAGTGTTTATCCAATTTGATATTTTCACATAAAAATATTTCAAATGGTAATTATGTCAAATTTTATATGTAAAGGCATGTTAAGACAACCTCTCTCATTTGGCGGGAATCTTGCCTTATTCCCCTACATGTTTGGTGGGCTAGCATTATTCACCTATGTGAAAGAACACAAAAATGTCCAAATGTAAATTTCACATTTTTATATTAGTAGAATTGATGTAGAGTTTATAGCATATGAGGTAAATCTCTACTTCTTTCCTGGTAATAAAATTTACTTTAGCAGAAATGTATTCATGTCAATGTTATAATATTGTGATAAGTCTTCTCTTTTTTGGAATTTATGCTAAATCAAAAGCTTGCAAGACAACTCATGCAAGGGTAAGGTTTCGCAGGGTATTTCTCCATAGTTGTAACCTGCAACCCACAATGTCAGAAAATAAACTAAGTACCAAAATCCTTTTGGTGTCTAAAGTGTTGGGGGAGGAAAGCCTTGTGGGTCCCCACAACATTTCAAAATCGTTAAGTCCATGCAGGGTAAGAAATCCAACTAAAAAGTTTTGTGAGACAGTTCTCCACACCCACAACATTGGGAAAATAAAACTAAGAACAAGGAAAAGGATGGATAGTAAAATCGTATTTATTTGAAAGTGGGGCCCCTCTCTGTCTCGTTATATCTTTCTCGATCCATATCTTGATATTCCCTTTCAACATGACTTTCCCTCACATGGTCCACGCAATATCTTATAAGCACAACTTGCACCCTTTTAATGGGGTTCATTCACTTCTTATATAACCATCACAAAATTGCACTGCACATGCACCCTGCCTTCCCAACAGTTGCTCCAAAACATTATCCATTGGTACTAATGCATGTTCCACCTTGATTGCTTAAAAATTCTAGCACTCTAGGATCTCCTCCTCTCAATGAAATACCTACTAGTTTCATTAAACATAGAACATTTACTTCTACAAGAATTAAAGCCTCATTCCATCGATAATATTCCAGCCATTATGCATTTCCATAATACAACTAATGGATCTATCAACATGCCTATTGCCAAGCACTGAAATCAAGCCAATTCATAGCTAAAATTACTTTGTAAATTCAAACACAACATCAACGCATCATGCCACTGAATGGATCCCAAACAACATTATCAATTCCATTGACATGTCATACATTTCACCATTATTAATCCATTACTAAGAAAGAAAATAAATAGTCTTAAAAAATCAAATATATATGAGATCCATAGCATGCCAAACAATGAAATCCACACACTCTAATAATTTATTAAAGAAAAACAAGCAATCATACATGACCATGCAAATATCTCAGTATCTTAAGAAAGTATTAGCAACCACATGGACATGCAAGTCCCTTAAACCATGAGAATATTCACATAAACATATGATTATAGACAAACAAGAATAACACATTCCTCCATTAATAGTTCTGATACATACATTGTCATAACACATAACAACATCATCCATTATTCATAGTGCAACATATATACAAGTAAATGCACTTATCTTATTAACTTGGATGACTGGTAACTAATAGATGGACTTTAACTCTATACCCAACCATAGGCCAACTACACTACAATCTTTCTTGTAGCTAACCACCCCTAGGTTGAATTTAGAGTCTACGGAGTTAAGTGCTCAAGGGATATTCACACCAATCTAGGGGAACCAGAGCACACAGGAATCAAAAGCATACAGTGTCTCCACCTACTTATAAGAGTCCATAGCACACAATGTCTCCACTTGCTAAACACTTTAGGGATCTAGAGCACACAATATTTCCACTTGCGAAAAATTGTAGGGATCTAGAACACACAGTTCCTTCACCTACTCTTCTCTTTCCTTTTCCATGCTCTATTGCATTCTCCTGCCCTTATGCATACAAATTCCTTGAGTGAAACCTCTCGCATTTTTCCTCATCTTTGCAACTGAGCATACCTACCTAACTACATACTGACTATTTTCACTATTCTCTTTCATGTCATCCTTTTTTCCTTATGTCGACCCTCATCTCCCTCTTGTGTGTTGACAACATCAAAATGCCCATTGAGGGCAGAGGTGGTATGGGGTCCATCCTTCTCTCACGGAACCTATATGTTAGAAAAACTGAGGGGGGGGTGAATCAATATTTTATTCCAAATTTATATTTACTTAATTTATGTATTCATTTGCAAAATTGTCTTGAATCAATATTTCTTTAGCAGAACATTGTGTCATATATTAGATCTTATTCAGTAAACCATGAACAACATTAAGTATAAAAGCATGTAAACCATAGGAATCCAAAACACATCAACACATATGGACACTGAATTTTAGGCAGAAACCCAATGTGGTAGAAAACCACCATCGTTGCCATTTTGTCTTCTTCTTATTAATATAAAAAAAAGCCTTCTTACATTTTGTACTGCCACAAAATCTTACCAATACGCAAAATCCTACCTACAAGAGGATACAACCTCAACAAGTTCTCCAGCTCCTACTAGAAGGGAGCTACCACTCACGGATCAAATTTATTGTCTCGTACCGAAAGGAGGCTTCTATTCCCTTACTGAAGGCTATGACACTCAACACCTTTGTGGTCCACATTTCAAAATTTTCATACTAGATCTGCATGTCTCAATGAACCATTAAAACCTGTAGGCCACTACCAAACAACAATTTGAATACCAATAAACGAATCACCTCTTTAAATTCAATTATTGAACAACCATGCAAAATCTCAATAATCATTACTATCAATACCAAGCCACAACTAGATCAAATTCTTTGCACATTAATTGTGGAAAATGTCGAGCCAAAATTCATTTGCACCATCAAACAAATTGCATGCTCATCAATCCTAACTATCCAATACTCAATAACGCAACAAAAATCATTCATCACATTCATTGTACCAAGGAAACCTATTATAAGCACAAAACATGTGACAATCCTGCAATATATCCTCAAACCCTAGTTCATTAGATACATAGCCAAAATTGTTTGGTACCAAGCCAAGTCACTCCTCCACAACATTTTCATATACCAAGAAACAACAAGTTCATCATCATTATTATGTCAAGCCTTCTTAGCATCAAATACTATCTTTGAAGTTATAACGAGATCCAACTATCATCTCAATGTATATTGATGCAATGCTAGACCAAAAAAATCTATGAAAATATAGAAATATCTCTTCAATAATCATCAATAGGAATTCATGAAGACAAGAAACACATAAAATACAAGCAACAACATAATTCTTTGTTCATTGATCATGGATCTTTGCATCATGGCATGTCACTATAGTTTCCCTATCCTCAATCTTCTATCACACATATTATGTTAGCTAGACATAATGGCATCAATAGCAGTCAAGAAAATCAAACAACTTTGTCATAGGAATCATACTACTAGAACATGAATGATATTTCAATCACAGGAATAACACTTATTCAATAGGAAATGTTTCAATACCCTCCTTCAAACATCTCTTTACGAACTATCAAGCCATCATCGTAGAAAGAAGAGAATCAACAACATTCAAATTATCATTGTATACATCTCATTATATAGACAAGGACTTTATACATTCAACATCTCACCAATTAGAAAGAAAACTCGAGTTTTTTCAACAAGAGCTATCAAACATTCTGTCAAAGTAATGATCTTTGCATACAAGCAATTTGCCCCAAAGAGCTAATCTCTGCACACTACAACACACTTAAACCATTAGCATTGATTAATGCCAAAAAATTTGTCATAAGATCATGAAGGTTAGTTCTATATTTAACAAGTCACCAAAGCATTCTCTAATATTGTGAAAATTCTTCATCTAACACCATACTCTATCATATAAACAAGATTATGCCATAACCAACATTTCAAACAATTTGTCATAAGATCATGAAAATTAGTTTATATTTAACAAGTCACCAAAACATTCTCTAATATAGTGAAAATGCTTCATCTAACACCATACTATGTCATATAAACAAGATTATGCCATAACCAACATTTTTGCAACTGGATCACTTTAAAAATGTTTAGTGGGATTATTTAGTATGCATATCCCAAATAATTTATTAAACCAAAAATCGATTCAAGCTGTAATGTCCTTCCCAAAATGAAAGCAAACAGTTCAATATAAAGACAACAACTTATTCAAACAATTAATCCATCAAGAAGAAAATGGGCACAAACAAGTCAAAATTATTAACTTATAAGAATACACAACCTATAAACTTGATTATCTAGTGTGCATAGATCTACAAAATAATTAATTATGCTCTGTGTTATCCCTACAATAAGCAATCTCTTACAAATGCATCATAAAACAAAACATCGTTGATAATTGCAGTGGGTTCTCTTCAATTGATGTATAGATATATGCCATGTGTACTAACAATATTGAAATGCATTGTTCATATCAACTTTGGCATCTCTTCAGTTGATGTACAGATATATGCCATGTGTACTAACAATATTGAAATGCATTGTTCATATCAACGTTGGCAAAAAATAATGTTTACAGTACACATATCAATACATCTCTTCCCTTTGCGCATATATCCCTACAAGTAAAAAAAAGACAAACTTTACCAAATGGACTATAAATACCTAATTCTCACTTATGATACATGACACAAATCCAATTGTTTCATTAATTATTTTATGCCAAGATCTGGATAAAAATAATAAAAAAAATGTGCTCATAGTTTTTAATGTGATTACAATACTTAGTTAATATCAGCCATACACACCAACCATGGAATGGATTCATAACATGAATAGCTTACGGGGCTTTGGATTGATGGTGAAGGGTGCATTGTGAAGGCACTCCCTACCATAGGTCATTAGTTCAAAGCTCTTATTAGCCTAAATGGGTGCATTGTTAAGGCACTCCTTATGATAGGTCATCAGTTCAAGCGAGAAGAATTACCATCATGGAGAACCATGCTATACTAGAATTACCATCTTGGAGAACCATGTAATGCACCAAGAATATTTTATTATTTACCAAATGTAAAAATAATTTTACTTCAACCAACTACTCTACAACCACAATCTAAAATATTATTTATGAAGGACATTGGGTCCAATAATGAATATTTCCTCATGACAGAACCATCATCATGGTTTCAATATGCCCATGGATTATGTTATGAGAGAATTACCATCTTGGAGAACCATGTTGATCATCCTTCATAAAAATGCAAGTGAAGACAATGGACAAAGAATATTTTATTATTTACCAAATGTAAAAATAAATTTACTTCAACCAATTCTACAACCACAATCTAAAATATTATTTTATGAAGGACATTAGGTCCAATAATGAATATTTCACCATGACCATCATCATAGAGAACCATCCAATGCACCAAGAATATTTTATTATTTACCAAATGTAAAAATAATTTTACTTCAACCACAATCTAAAATATTATTTTATGAAGGAAATTATGTCCAATAATGAATATTTCACCATGACAGAACCATGTTGATCATCCTTAAAAAAAACGCAAGTGAGGACAATGCAACAAGAATATTTTATTATTTACCAAATGTAAAAATAATTTTACTTCAACCAACCCTACAATCACAATCTAAAATATTAGTTTATGAAGGACATTGGGTCCAGTAATGAATATTTCACCATGACCACCAAAAATAAAATATCAATCTAAATTATCCTTTTATGAAGGAGATTGGGTCCAATAATGAATATTTTACCATGACCACCAAAAGTATAATATTCTTTATGACCAACCACATAACCACCATAACTTAAATATTGGACCACTTTATTAAGCATAATCTCATTAACCGATTGAATACCAAAGTAAATTTCATTAACCCATGGCTGCCACAAGTAAAATACTCTTTATGACCAACCACATAACCACCTTAATTAAACACAAGACCACTTCATTAGTCATAATCTCATTAACCAATTGAGTAATAGTGACTAATTGTAATGCCACACTCTATAGAGACCTACACCTATACTTCTCCTGTGAATCTTGCAGTGTCTCTCCCCCTTTGACATCAAGGGAAAAGGGTAGAACCAGGCTAAGAGAAGTATTCTTACTTAAATGCTTGACACCATAGATCTAATTTGCATATGTGAGAAAAGGAGTTCTGCTACAAGATATACCGACCATGCTCCCCTTGAGCATATACTGGACCTCGAATTACATCCTTCCCATAAATGACTGACACAACCACTAACTCTATGATCCCATGTTAACATCAATCACCCAAGGCTATATACATGACCAAAGGTCCATGCATCCATCAACAAGTAGTAGTACAATTCATGATATCACAAGACCATTCTCAATACTTCATTTCATCATCAATATATGCATGATTAACATCCTTCAATAGTAGCATATGATATCACATTGATTAATATAAACAAGAGACTCATCAGCAACATATGAGAAATCAAAGAAGACCTCCAACATTACAAACCGTTGAGTAGAATAGGATTGATCAATAACATATCGACCAATCATCAACCATGAAATAACAACTTGCAACAGTAAGAAATGCATCAAAGAACCTATGTAAGAAGACTAATCACAACAACAATAATCATGAACTCATCATAGATCATACCACTAGCATTTTCACCAGACGTTGCAAAGAAAACACCGTAAGGCAATAGATAACATATAAGACTATGTAAGGCAATCGATAACATATAACACTAATTAACGCTTCTTTGCCCCACCACCTCCACGCTGGCACCCGCTGTGCTGGCAACCCACACACGCGCAATTTCAAACGATCCCTCGCGTCAAACATTCATTTGCTCCATTCGTACAACCGGAACATGTCCTGTCAAGCATTCATTTTTCCTGCTCACAGTGCTTGCTCACCTCGCAGGTCCGCTCGCGGTGTTGAATCCCGACAGGCTGTGCCCTAGGCATAAGGTAAATTATACTCTGTGAACAATGACATCCACCATTTTGGTGGGCGCTCGGAAGGCCCATGCATACGAATCCCACCCCGTGCTGCTATAAATTGTCTGTATTGGCAGCTCCCAGCGTCTGGCGAAACAGATACATTCAAGGTCTCCATTTGGGTGTAGGTGCGAGCGACGCTGAAGGTGTTTTCCTATTGCATCGTAATCAGTTACCAGATTTATAACGAACCACTTAGCCATTCAGACATGTTCAATAGTTTTTAGGATGTGGTTTAATGGTTAATAGTTAAGTAGGGAGGTCTAATCTCAAACAAAATTATATATATCTAAAAATTGCTCCAAACGCGGTCCAATCTCAAGCAAAATTATATATATCTGAAAACTGCTCCAAACACAATTCTTTTAGTTGAAAAAAATACAATAAACCACAGCCATTACAATTTCAAACTCAAGCTCCTGCATCCAGTGTGCTTGATTGTGTACTACCCACTTAGCCATGGAAGCCATGAAAATCAGATAATCCTAAACCACCGCCATTGCAAGCTTCCTACAGCCATTGTGCCTACCTGTACACTTTGCCAGGTGCATAGTTTATTTGGGCTTTTCATTGGGGTGATATTTTGAGTACAAATATATTCAATTTTGTGAGAGGAATTTGGTGCACATTAATTTTCACATGCTTGCTAGGAAGGATGACCACGGAAAAATGCAAGGGCGCCAACTAGTGGAGCATTGATGTAAGTACTAGGCGGCTCAGACTACCTGAAGTATGTTGCCACATTTAATTTATCCTCCTTTTCAACTAAAAACATTTTCCAATGCTCCTTTGGTGTGGTGCCATTGCTTTCTACAATAAATGAATTATACCTTGCTATTTTAGCAACAAAAAATATAACTGCAAGTGAATCTCATTTTCGTCTCAGATCAACAACCTTTTTCTCGAACTTCTTGTTCTTACTTGCTGAAAGAAAAATATGTTTTTTGTTATCAACCTTTGAATATTTCTTTCATGTCTTCTCTTGCATTATTATAGTGATCTGGGCTCTATGTGAAATGAAGTGACCAGACTGTCATAAGATTAGGCTAGTAATTCAAGCAAGGCGATGACTGCATGTACATTTTGAATTGGTGCCTCAATAGGTGCTAGCATCTCTAATTTTTTTTTGTAGTGATTGATGTTGTTGGCCACATCTTATGTTGTCATCTTTATTTGTGAAAACTTCCTCAGCTATATCTTAGGATGATAGCTTGATATTCATAAATGTTAAACAGCTTGAATTTCAATTGATTGTTGTGTTTAGCTACATATTAGGAGCGTCCTCTTTATTTGGTGAAGTTCCCTCAGACAAATATCACAGTTATAGCTTTATTTTCACACACGTGTGCCCCATTTTTCTTTTGGTGTTCTGGCACTGCTAATGTGAGTCATTTGATCATTAATGCTCAAAATGCTACAAGTAAGAGTCCTGTGATTATTAGTTTCCCATTTGTTGATTCTAGCAGTTCATATGGTATGTTTGACTTCATCTTCTTCCAGAATGCTAAATGATCTTGTTCAATAATGGAATTCCCATTTGCAGCTTCCAGATGAAATCCCATGCTATTAAATTTTACAACCATATCTATTTTAGACAAAGAAGAAAGTCAAGCTAGCTACAACCATGGTTCTGGTGTACTTTGAGACTTCTAATTTGCATGGGTGTTTGTTATATTGCTTGTTCTTTTTCAAATAGGTAACCAATCTGAAAATTAAAGTCTGGCCTTCCTTATGAATAGACCATTAGCTTTGGTATCAAATATTGGAAAAAAATCCAGTGATCAAAAAGAGATATTGAGCTTGTGTTCGCAACACTAGAGTGCAATATTAGAGAGTAAAATATACGATAGAGAATTGCAGTGCTTTGGAAATAAAATGCATGAATCAACCTTACATTATCTGGAATTCTCCCACACTTACAAAGTGTGACTACAATTTATCTATTCAAGTTGTTGCCTGATTATCATGCTGTCTTCTCTGTTGCATTCTCCTCTGTTTGCCTTTTTTTGTGACAGTTTTTGTTGCTTCATTATATGTTTTTTTATTATTTAATTAAATGTATTCAATACTTCTCTATAGATAAAGGCTAAAATGATTTTTTCTTCCTAAAGGGCTATTCATAAAGAAAGGGTCAGTTAACCTTCCTAAAATAATATTCAGCTGTCCTTACATAGACATTAAGACAAAACCTTGCTTTCTAGGAGATGCAGGCTCAGAGGATATGTGAAGATTAACAAAAAATCTAACATTCATTATATTTATCTTGCATGTTTTAGTTGATGCATTTCCCACATTTGCTATCCTGGATAAACATGATTATTTGTTTGCCTCTTGTTAGAAATGGGTAATGCGGGGATAATTCCTGCACAAGGCCTTGGGCTAACTTGGAATGTGTGTTACTCAATTTAAAATTTTGCTATTGTTAACTCAATGTAGCTTAGTGTTACTGCCACCTGATTCAAGAAAAAAATGAAGTTGGATAAATAAGCTTAGAGTGTATTGTCTGAAGATCCAAGGCCCAAATTATTTGTTGAAGCCTGAATTTTATATTACCATGTATTGACTGAAAATCTAGAAATATATGGTAGTATTTTTTTCCTTGAGTTTTATTGTGTTATCAAAAAGCCCTATTTCTTTTCAACTTGTATGGATGTCTGGGGCTTGGCATGGTTTTTTGGCTGGATGTTTACATAGCAGCTGTGTGAAGGCAAAACACTCTTCTGCTTTATATTTGTTGTAACTTGTTTTATGGTGCATCTATAGGCTGCAATAGTCAGTGCACAAAAAATCTGGAAGCAAGTCAATTATTTACACAGCAGAAACTTGAACAACACAGGCGATGCCATAATGCCACTACACAACATATGCCCAAGAGCCAGTAAGACATGTTTCCTTTCTAATTTATGGCAAACTCTACTTTAGGAACTATTGAAACTGTAGAAAACTTTGGAACGTTAAGAAGGCATTCAACAGTTAAATAAGCCACCTTTGATGCAATACATGAGCTTCTAGTGTTGGTTGGCAGTTTGACTTCTATTAATCCTCTAGACAAAACACCTTCGATGCTATTTATGAGCTTCCGGTGGTGGTTGGCAGTTTGACTTCTATATTATCATTCTCCAACAAATGTGAATCAGTGATTCAGACCTTGATTCCATGCTGACCCATTTCAATTCCCAAATAAAAATGTATTACAAATCCTGGCAGCCCAAATTAACTTAGGCATTGTTTACGAAGGCACCATGCGGTGATTGTGAATCCAACCTCCACTTCAATGACTTATTCCTTTGTGAGGTCCCAACATGAATCCTAGACTGTTTCTCTTTTTCCAAGGTAATGGTTATCAGAGTCTAGTGACTATCAGTAATACAAAGTGTTGGAGTTGATATTATTCCCTTGAGAGGTCCCGGCATGAATCCTGGACCATTTATCTTCCTCCATGGTAATGAATATCAGACATGTGGATTGTCAACCAAACAATAAAGTTTACAAATCACAATTGTTGACAGAATGCAATCCAATTCAAAATGTGATGCAAGCCCTGGAAGTGTTTTACAAAACCAGAATTCTATACAGGGTATGATCTCTATAACTAAATCCTAATCACAACATAAATTCTGAGCTCAGTTAAAATCAGTGAAGAATCTATCAATATCTTAACTAGAAATAGATTTTGTTTTTGGTTGTGAGGATTGCCCATGAACCAGTGAGACTCCTATATCATTTTGCATACCATAAAAACCGTGCTTACATTGATTCTGCTGTCAGAGGACAACATCTCATGCGTGACAGATCATTCGCAAGACTCGTACTGGTACTGCAGCTAGCAGGAAGGGTTGGTCTATGAAGGCATGAAGTGCAGTGGATAATCCATGTATATAAAATGACCCTATATATGAGCCTTCTCTGTTTACACTACAGACAAATTTACTTTGACATAGAGGCCTAAGGAATCAGGATCTACAAAACCGAATTGTGTTAACATTGCACAAAGGTTTAAAGACCTTTTTCCTTCAAAAATAAGATTAAGGAACAATCCCTAACTCTATTAACATTGTACACAGGTTTGAAAATCATTTTAATTAAGTGAAATTTAATTATTTTGTGTTTTGGTTTTTTTTATTTGGGGTTATAATTTTCGGTAAGATTATGATTTTGTATTATTTAAAATATTTTTTTGAATAGATAAATAGATTAGTGCTATGAAAATTCCTTCTACTCACACATCTGGATTATGCAGATTTAGATTATGTAGATTTTACAACTCAAACTTGTGATTCTCACTCTTTCTTATTAAATTTCAACTAATTAAACAAAAAAATATAACAAAAAAACACCAAAACATAAAATATTTGACTAGATTAAACTAACCCTTACCAAATGGAATATTATAAAAGCACTACAGAACTATGCTTTCAATGTCTAAATCAATGAAAACTACAGCTACTCCCGACCCACAAGATTAAACATTTCTATAAAACAAAGATATCACAAATTGCAATAGTAAATGGTTTAATCAAACAGTCAGAAATATGGCAATGAATCAAAATCAATGAAAACTATAGCTACTCCCGAGCCACAAGATTAAAGATTTCTATGAAACAAAGATATCAGAAATTGCAATATTAAATGGTTTACTAAAACAGACAGAAATATGGCAATGAATCAAAAAAATATGTCCAAGCAAATATCAGTGGGAAAAAACCGCTCAAGGTTATACATCAAATCCTTCAAGAAAATAAGTAAAATTTCATGCTGGAACACATTTTCCCTTTTAATT
>APFE031750803.1:0-16232 GCA_000404065.3 Pinus taeda
AAAGAACACCAACACAAACTTCCTTAAGTGACTGCGGAAGATGTGATTCATGCATGACTGGAATGTAGCTGGGGCATTGGTTAGCCCAAAGGGCATCACCAAAAACTCAAAGTGCCCATAGTGACATCTGAAGGCAGTCTTGGGAATGTCCTGCTCTCTCACGCGAATCTAATGGTACCCAGATCTCAAATCAAATCTTTGAGAAGAACTGTGCTCCTCTCAAATCATCCATCAAATCATCGATCCTGGGTATCGGGTACTTGTTCTTCAGTGTCTTCTTGTTCAGGGCCCTATAGTCAATGCACATCCTCAATGTGCCGTCCTTCTTCTTCACAAACATCACGGAAGAAGCAAAAGGACTCGTGCTCGGCCGAATGTGCCCAAGAGCCAACAACTCCTGGATGGCCTACTCAATCTCATCCCGATAGGCCTTGGGATGCCTATAGGGGGTGGTAATCATTGCCTGTATGCCCTGCTCAAGCTCAATGGTGTGCTCAAACCCCTGGTCCGGTGGCTGTCCCAGCGGAATCTCCCCAAACACTATGGCATATTGGTCAAGGATGGACTGTATCTCTGGGTACACCGTCTGCCCTGTAGTCCCTGCTTCTGATGCACGCAGCTCCACTGCCCACTCTACGTCTCCCTTCCGGAAGACTGCCTCCATCCGATGAGCCGAAACAGTCTGAGGCGGATATGTGTGCTGTCCCCGTATCTTCTCATGCCTCCCTGTCTTCTCATCATCCCACTCCATCTCTAAGGCCTTCCAACCTGTCGTGCCCTTCCCTAGAGTGATAAGCCATTGAACACCCAGTATCATGTTGGTGTCTGGAATATTGACCACGAAAAAGTGGTCAGTTAGTGTGTAGGTGCCCATCGTCACTGATAACTTTGGGACATAATGGGCACACACCATGGTCTGATCTCCTGGGACCAAAACTGGAAATCCATTGAAGCTCTCTATTTGTATACCTCTCCGCTCAACCATCTGTGCATCGAAGAAGTTGTGGGTTGCCCCATTGTCAACCAAAACTGATACTTGCTGGCCACGTACTGTCCCCCGTACGCGCAGCGTCAAATACTTGGGAACTCCTCGCAATGCTGCAAGGGCCCCTCCGGTAGGTGCAAAAGCTGCACCACTTGCTGGTGGTGGTGGAGTTGGCAAAGGATCCTGCGCGGCATGACTATCTTCTGCCTCCACATCATCCTCCTCATCCTCTTCCCTGTTGCGCTCGGAGAAGACCTCAATAAAATGTGTTTTGCCAGCAGCACATCTATGTCCCGGTGCCCACGGCTCCTGACAGGTAAAGCACAACCGCTTCTTCTTCAGCTCCCTCCTGGCATCATCATCAATCTGTGCTCGTTCTGGATTCCCCTTTGGAGGCGGAATCCTCAAATCCTTCCCCTTAGGCTGGAAAGCCTGTCTCTGGGGGTAAGGTGTCCGGGTCCTGGGTAAGGCATCCTGTAAGTCCCGGGTCTTGCTAATAGCATCCTGGAGTGTGGCTGGTCTAGTGGATTTGACTAGACCCCGAAGTGGCTCTGCTAACCCTTCAACAAACATGTAGATCCTCCGTGTCGCGGATAGATCTGGCACCATCACTGAAATCCTCAAGAAGTCTGCAATGTAGGTTTCTGGGCTCCCGGTCTGTTTGAGCCTTGTTAGCTCAACAAAATGCTGTTCTGGATCCCTCTGGTCAAACCTCTCTATCAATCTCCTGGTGAACTCGGCATATGTCATCACTGTGGAGTGTCCAAGTGTAACCATCCCATGGAACCACCAGTCCTAGGCCTCACCATCCAAATGTAATGTCGCCACCTTGATGGCCTCTGTCTCCGACATTTGGTTAAGCTGGAAATAGATGTCCAGCTTCTCCACCCAAGACTTTGTCGAACTGTTTGATGAACCATCAAACGTAGGCAAGTGGAATCTACTAGCTGTGCGGTAGGTGTCTCCATCATGATAATGCCGATATCCTCTGTGATGGTCGCGGGGTCTAGTATCCCAATGGAGCTGAACAAAGTCTTTGAATGAGAGAGCATCCCTGAACTCCTGCCCATAGGCCTGATACTTTGCAAAATAATCGCCCATATGACGGGGATTTGCCTCCTGTTGGGTTCCGGCACCCGTGTCTGCTCCTAGGAAAGTGGGCATGATAGAGCGTGTAGGGGCATGTGAGGCCATCTGCTGAGTAGTATCACGCTGAGTGGCACCCTGCTCTGGCCAATGGTAGCATGTACCCGATCCCTCACCAACCTGGAAAACCCGTGGATTCTCACACTGTCTAGCCTCCACTGCCTTGAATCTCTGCCCCATCACCTCGATCTGCCTCGACAGATCCTCCACTGATTTGAGGAGCATGTCCTCAAATCCCTTCCCATCCTCATCTGCCATCGGATCCTCCTGCTCTGTGTCCACCATAGGCTCCTTCTGTTCTACGTTCACCACAGGCTCCTCCTGTTCTGTGTCCACCACCTGAACACAGTCTCCCTCTCTGTAGGTGTTCTCCAACCTACGCTCAATATCTCTATATTTCCTAGCTCTGTAACAGATGTAGGGCTTCTCCCTTGGTGTCATACACTACTAGCTCCACAGGCTGAGCCAGATCTATGCTCTGATACCACTATAATATCCCTTTTTAGGGATATCCCTCAAACACAAGCAAACTCCAACCAGAGATGGACTGGGAGGGCGTTTACTAGATATGTCGCCTCTGAAAAGAGGACGAGATCTGGAGGCTACTTGGCCCTTTCCAGAGGTCTAAGAGTATAGGAGAAAAACACACAAATGGTATAGTAGCCGGGAAGCTCAAAGAGATAAAAGTAACAGTAGTGCAACATACAATAATGTATACATGGAATATAAGCAGATACTCAAGAAATGCAGAGAGAAATGCTAAGCCATTTTATTATACTGAGTAATGGACAAAGTACAAGAGGTGATCAGAAAGATAGCACCTCGACTTGCACAAGGCAAGTGAAGAAATACACTCAGAATGGTAAGGAAATGACCTCTCTCTGAACTGTGTCCAAGCTGCCGGAGAACTGTTGTGCTGCTGCTACTGCTGGAATCAAGTGAGGATTCGGGGCTGTTCCCCTCCTCAGGAAATGCTGAAACTCTGGAATCAGCCTCTACTCAATAAACGTAGAAAAGCCCAGAAAGCTTTTCTAAAATAGCTGACCCCCGAAAATCACCCCCTTGAGGATCTACGCTATCCCTCAAGACTCTGCGCTGCCACTGAAGAGAATCCTCCAAAACTCTGCCGGAGACTCTGCCAAAATCCTCCAATATGCAAGGTCTGATCCCTTGCTCAATCTCCAAGCTCAAATCCTCCACATAAACCCAATCCAGAGCTCCTACCAAAAGAGACTGCGTCCTCCTCTCTCAGACTTGCGCAGTCATCAACAGCTCGCTACTCCCCTCAACCCAAAGATCGAATCCTCCTGCAAAAGACTGATGAAACTACCTTGCCCGAGCAGGCACTTGAAGTCCCCTGGGCAAGGGTGAGAATCTTCGAACGAGACACTCGAGCACTAAAACAATGCTGGACAGGCTAACAACCAAACGTGCTCTAAGTCGAAGTGACTAGCTCAAATGCAACATAATCAAATGCCAAAATGAGGAGGCTCCTCTCTCCTTTATAGCATTGGCCTCTCTCAAAACCCTAAGGCCCACCTCCTCCAACGTAGCCTCTCTCTTGCCACATGCTCCTCTCTATCTGTGCAGGCCCTCCAAGTGTCTACGTGGGACCCCTTTCTACGTGGTCCTTTGGCCCCATTGGCTCCCCTTTTAAGTTACAACGTTGTGCTACTAGGGAGTGACTTTATTCAAAAAGTGAGTTATGTCCCCCTTTCCTCACCTTTTTATTTATAAATAGGTATAGAAGGCAAAATTGAGCAAAATCGAATATTCCAATTAGCCATGGCTAATTAGAAATATTACACATATCCATACCTTCCAATACATTTTGATAAGATTTTTCATATTTATTCCTGTTCTTTTGCAGTTCTTGAATGTCTTGGTCAGTGATTTTTGCAAATGTAGGACCAAGATTAAACTCTCTTTTACTATAGTTTTCTATGATCGTGCATATTGGGATTGAAATGGAGTCGCCAGGGGGAATTAAAGTGCCTTGATAGATGCTTGCTTCACCCTACAAGCATTAACTTTAAAGCTTAATTAAGAACTAGCGCTCTGCTCTTCCGACAGAAGCGTCAATAATGATATGTCAATATGTCATATAGGGAACAAAACAACGTTTTGTTCCTCGACAACGGTGCCAAAATGTGACCTCTCAAACTAGCAGGGGGCCTAAAAGGGACTCGTTAAGGGGCAACTACTAGATCAAGGGCAACAATGGAGAGTTAGTCCACTGTCACCTCAACTAAGACTCCCTGCTCTTTACGGACTTTCACCGATGGGGGGAGACCTGGTATATAGAAAGTCACTTGTGAAGGATAAATCAACAAATGGATGTGAAGTGACCTTAATGATCATTTTCCTAGAAGGTGGTTAAGAATGGAGCTTGCTTTCTCTTCAAGCAAGGTACAAAGCATTCTAGGAGAAGGAGGTGCGGATTTAAGGGCTCGGTTAAAGGAATATTCCTTGTAAAGGAGTTTCCCAATCCCTAAAATCCTTGTTGGACTTGGTTTTCCCAATAGTTCTTGAAGAATTAACTTTTCAAAGGTATGGGACCATATGGGACCAAGTGGACCCAACCTAAGTTAAGGGGAGGGAGTTTAGCAACCAATGTTGATCTTAACCTAAACAAGGAAAGGGAAAGGATCAAAACAAGAATTTCCACTTAAAGGTTTCAAATTGACCCTATGAGGTATTGGCCTAGGGAACACCAGGGCAAAGTTTGATCTCAAAGCTAGGGCTTGGGATATTTCACAATCCTATCGTCGGAATTTCTTCAAATTTGGGGAGACCTTGAGGACACACCAACGCAGTAAAGGCTAGGAGATTGAACTTTTTCTATGGCTACTTTGTTGGGAAAGTGATGCCCTAGGTGGCTTAGTGTGGCTAAACCTAGAAAAGAGGAGAACAAGGTGAAGAAAAAGGTTTTAAGGTGATCACCTTATGGTGGATTAGTACCTAATTCCTTTGGGGATATGGAGTCAAGAAGAATTATGAGAATGAATCTCGTTTCTAGTTCAAGGAGGCTTTAAGGCCAACTTCGTCCAACATTAGGGCAAAAAAGAAAGTGACCTTAAAGCATTTATACTTCGCTTGCAATTGAAGATGGATTATCAAGATAACCTCAATATCTAGGACAATTTTTGCAACAAACATGGCCCATACATAGAGATATGCTATATAGAAACATAATTCCACAATGAAGCAGTAAATGCATGCAACAGTTAGCCCTAAAATGGCGAAAATCCCGTGATCAATGTATGTGACAAAGTGAAAGAAAATAGCATCAATATCATACTTACATGTAAGAGAATATATCCAACCATTGATACATTTGCCAATAAAGAAGCTCCAAGATAAGAAAGTCCAATCTAAACATAAAAATTCATTCATGCTCCAATTTGTCTTCCAAGAAAGAAATGTGAAATTTTAAAGAGAGAAAATGATCCAATCCAAGTGATGATAAAAATGAATTCATGTCTCTCCCATTTATACACTCGTTAGGGGTTTGATTTACCTAATTTGAGCCTACATTATTCCATGAACTAAAAATAGTGTGCAAATAACTATCTATTGGTGACAAGCCCACCAAACTAGCTCATAATCAAAATAACAAGCCTCCTAAGAGGTCGAATAATCAATAATGCATGTTGTTGGTCTCTTTAAGAGGCCCGATGAAGTCCACAAGTGCCAAAATGATGAATTGGACTTCCAAAAGTAATGGACGAGGGGTTGGCCCCTTGTTCTCCACATAATAAACCTGTGGTGCTCCCAATGTTTGTGAGGGCACATAAGTGATCTCATGGGTCTCCAAGTGAGTTGAAGATGCTTGTAGTCCATTTGTAAGGGCTCAGATGATGCCACATCAGCATACACGTCCTGGGTCATCTGCCAAGTGTATGGTACAACTATGGGGCTGGCTGGGCAAAAGTGAACCAGGTGCATCTTCCTTGTCTAATAGGTGAATCTCGAGCAATCTCTGAACATCTCTAGGGATCCATGGAGTGTTGTCTACTCCTGTGGAGGCCCTTGGCTCTCAACACATACCCTACATGTGCCAATGTAGCTCTTTGGAGGGTTAGGACCCTGTATAGGGAGACCAAATCCAAGATGGAGACCACTTGTAATCCTGCATAAGATTCAATGCGTCCCCTAGCCTTCTAGTCCAACAAGTCATCAAGGAAATCGAGTAAAAGAGCTTAAAAACCATGGAAAACAAGTGGGGACTTTATAATGGCACGCCCTTCCATAATGAGCTTTGGCATGTGCTAAGGTCTCCAAGCTCCAAATATGGTTAACCAAACATCCTATTAGGTGGTTTCTACTTCTAAAGGGGATAATATGTCCAATGTACATCCTTTGAAGGGTGGTGGCATGTGACAAAGAGATGAATGGAGTAGGGGATGAAAGGGGTTGCCCTGGGTCACATGTTGGGGTACAAGGGTAGCTAATAAAAGGGAAGCCCACACTTGGGTATATAATGTATAGGAGGGAGCAATCGTGCTACATGAGGTACCTCGACCTTGATTTTTCCACCCTTCTTTATATGCTTTTTGTCTTTTTATGATTTTTCTTTAATTAACTACTCGGGGCTCAAGGGGTAAGAGCATGATGTGTGAGATGATAGCAATGAATACCCCCTTTAAGGTAGGGCAGTTTATTGCCCACCAGGGGTTGGGATAATCATGGGTTCCTAAATGATAAAGGAGGCTCATCTAGGGCTTGTAGGAGCCAGGGTGATGGCCATGATGATGGGGTAGAGCTCATGTGCTGGCTTTTTCCCACGTGCTAAATGTGTTTGTCCTGACCGTGTTTTGCATTTTATGGTACAATTTCTCGTTGAATGTGACCAATTATGGTTTTACTTTTCTTTTTAGCTGCACCAACCTTCGAGGCATCATTCTAGGCTCGACCCAAGGTGTGGGCAAGGGGAAGGGGAGAGTTAGCCATATGTTGACCTTGTTGACCACTACGTGTCAATGACCCATAGTAGTGCACCCCTTTTTATCGCAAAAGGGATAGCGCTTGATCAATGTGTTTGTGTCATCCAGCTATCATCATCAGCGTAAGGATCATGTTATAATGTAAACCTATTTAGCATGTATATGATGTAAATAATCTCAGCAGATCTGTGTCATGTATGTCATTGCCTTGGTAAACCTACTTTTCTGGTAATGATCTACACTCCGGGAGGTTTTTTGTCTCATCAATCCATTCTCGAATGGTCGACAGAGTTTTCCTTTGGCCTTACCCCAAAGCTGGAATGGATTTTGTCACTGGGATCCTAGGTGAGTCCTAGTGTTATAGATCGAGTCTATGTAAAAGTGATTTGGGAATAATCCTAACTATTTGGTTAGGTTTTTTTATTACAAATTGCTTGGTCTGCTGGATTATATTTGCGTCGCAGAAATGGGTAGTCTGTGAGGGTCTATTTCAGATGGGTTTTCCCCCTTGTGATGTAAAAGATATGAAAATTATGATGAGAAGTGTCTTGAGGGTTGGAAAAATAATTTATCCCCTCATAGGTTAATTAATTAAATTTTCTGGCCAAAAATTAATTGAAATCCTAAGCCAGAAATTTAATTAATTATAGGTCCTAGGTAAATTTAATTTTTCTAAAGGCAAAATTCATCGGTCCTTAAAAATTAAATTTTAAGCGGTCCTGGGACTAAGGTAAATTGATTATTTTGCTAAATTTTAAGCCTTTGGTCCCTGGGGTTAAGTCAAAGTCAAAATTTTGAGGAAATTATATCAAAAATTTAATTTTTGAATTAATTAAAATGCATTTAATTGACAAATTCAAATTTCCTCAAGAATTTGAAATTTCAACGGATGATATTAAAATAAATTTTGATCCTCGTCAACGGTCAAGATTACTTTGACGAGGATCACTCGAACTAGCCGTTGGAGGATTTATCTTTAAATAGGAGGTCATTTGTCAGTTAGTTGATCCGATTTTTTGATCGTGTGCTAAGTGAAAAGCTTTTGTGTAAATTTTTTTCGAATAATAAAGGAAGACTTTGGGGTTAATTTTTGCCGGTGTTACTCTTCATGGAAATAATGTAAGATGTATCGTTTTTCATGTGTAATTTTTTCTTAGCGATTGATAATATCTTCTGAAGAGTGATTTGAGTACATGTATCTTGCTCAGTCGCTGGGGTTTAAATGATAATTTAAGTTTTGAATATAATAGCAGGTATCTCTATTTATTTGAATTTTATTATAATTTTCTCGCTCTATGTTGATCGTTGAATTGAGTTTTGCAGGAAACTCTTGATTTTTAGATCATTCGGCGTTCGGGGAAGTTTTCAGTTGGACCAACCAACTCCCGATTCGTGTTTCCTGAAGAGCCCAACTTAATTTGATCCCGGGCTTATCTAAGATATTTTTTTACTGGTGATGCATGCAGGGTTTTGGGCTCAACACCTCCTTTAAAATTAAAAAAGAATTTAATTTTTTTTTGTGCTAAATCAATAGATCTAGCTGTTGAGAGCCTCAGATTATCAGATCTGGGAGCGAAGTTGGACTCACACTCCCTAGATCTAATAGATTTGCCATTCATGTACATAGATCCGTAATTATTTTTGGTTTTCTGACTTGAGTTTTTCTAGGTTTTTGTATATATTGTTTGGATGTTTCTTTTTGTCTTGCAATTATAGATCTGAGGAAAAAAATCCGTTTAGATTCCATATCTGGGCCCTGGAGGGAAAATCTCGAAGTTTTTGGGCAAACTGCTTAAAACCCTTGTTGTCATCGTTGCCTGCAAATCCGCTGTCCACGTCCTTCGAAAACCCTTGCATATGCAGCCTTATTCTTCCTCGATCCTGCAGCTCCCTCACCTGCTAGCTGATCCCTCTCCTACGCTGCCCACAACGTTCGATTTTTTCACTCCTCACGCTGTCCATTTTTGCTACATCCTCCTTGCTGCCATCATTGCTCCCTGCATCCTTCAAACCTCCACGCTGCCCATTGATCATCCATCCAGCTCTTTCCAAAACCTGCGTATTCCCTCATTTCTCGACTTTCCCTCCTCGTTGTCCACGCATCTCTCCTGCTGCGTGTGACCTCACTGCATATCCGCAGACTTCTCCCTTCCGGCCTTTGCTCCTGCGACTCCCTCTTGCATCCACAGCGATCACTGTCCGCTGCTCATTACCTCTCTGCCATCCGTTGCTGCCACTTTCGCGTTGCCTCTTGCGTGCCTCTTCTGCTCCTCACATCCATTACCGCTTCCTTTACCCTGCTCGAAATCCAATGCCCGTTGAATATTATTCGCTCCTCATCCATCGAGCTGCCAGACCTCGCACCTCTCCATTACTGCCAGCCCGCAACTTTTCCTCTCCCCGCGACTTCGTCATTGCTTCATCCGTCGAACCTGCACCTGCACAAGCAAACAAAACCCTTCAATTTTCATTTTTTGTTTTAGTTTTCATGTGGGTTAGATCTATTTGTCTCATTCGATTTTTTTTTTTTTTTTTTTTTTTTTAAATTTCATTTGTTTATATTCCTTTTATTTTACGATTAGGTTTTATTTCATTCCTTCTTTTAAGATTTTTGATTTCATTTAATAAAGTGTAGTGTCATTTTTTTAAATTTTCGATTCTTGTTTTAAGTTTCATTTCATTTGATTTTAAATTTGTCTTTGTCTTAATTTTCATTATTTTTTATTTTTATTTCATTTAAAATAAAAAATCTAAAAATCCCTAAAAGTTAAAAATTAAAAAAGTTCTAAACATTTTAAAAACCTAAAAAGTTTATTTTGTGTGACTAGAAAATAAATCGAAATTAAATTTCACACTTGAAGATTTTAAACTTTTTATGTGGCCTTTGGCCCATTAAAAAATTTGCAAATTATTAAATCAGTTTGATTTGTTTTGGTCACATTTAAAAAAATATCTTGATTAATCATTTACCACATTAAGTCTTGCTTAGCACATTGAAAAAGTTTTCCTAAGGACTAACTAAATTTGTCAATCTTTAGTTTCCTTCTTGGCATTCTTTTCAGTAAAATCTAAAAGAGAACTTTTGTGGTATTAACATTTCTCTATAGTTAAACGCGCTTAAATTTTTTATATCTAAAGGTTAACTATAGGAAAGTGGTAAATTTTCCTAGATTTGGGTCACTAAGCATAATCATTTAAATTCTAGGATTGGAATTGATTAGCATTTAAATTTCATGGATCTCTAGAAATTTGATTGCTAAAATACCTTGCATCTACTGAAATTGATCGTCATTGTTTGAATTATTTGATGTGTGTTACATGTTAGATATATTGCGAATATTTTCAATTAATTGTTAAAGTGCTCTGTCATGGAATTAAAATAGATTGTGTATCCTTGTTTCCTAAGCTGAGCATATTTTTGAGCATCTGTTGACATTGATATTAATTGCAAAGATGTTTTGGTTCTCTTTGAGCTATAACTGTATCAGAAAGATTTGAAATAAGCTTGTGTTCTAATTGTAATATCTTCAGGGGTTTAATTTTAAGTCTTCATCTAATAAAGAGAACATTTAATTTTGGTGATTGAGGGCTTTTGTGACATAAATGTTTCTAATCCTCGAGTTTAACTTCATCCCATCATCTGCTGCATTTGCATATAAGCTAGCTTTGCGTAATAAAAATTTACTTCCAAGCATAAGCTTGGTCGATAGAGACATAGATATCCATCCATCTTTGCTTGAGAAGCCTGCTTTTAATAGTACTTAAAACGGTGACCTTGTAGTCGTAAGAGCCATAGCTCTCTGTAGCGCCGGAGACACTGAGTATGTTAGATTTTCAGGAAAGGTATCGTTAATCACACCTTAGTGTGCTTTGCCTTATCTTCTTTCTGCTAATTACTACGAAATCAGGCTCAACACAGAAAGGATTGAAGGATTCACATTTAAGTAGGCATTTAACTAAAATTAACCGAAATTCTTGCATCTCGCATTAGTTTTAAGATCTGTATTTCATATAAGATAGTCATTCATCTAAGCAGCAGTTGCTAATCGATTACTTGGTCTTAATTTCCCTAGCAAGATCGTTGACTCCATAAGGCATTGGTATCAATCATTTAAAATCTAATCAAATCCTAAGTCTTGCTAAATATTAATCAAGTACTTGATCGTTTCACCGTGTCTCCCGAATTGGTTGGTTCCCAACTAGTTCTTCTTCATTCCATTTTTCGATAGGGTCTACCCCTCTTAGCCTGCTGTAGAGAGACAACTTAAACAGAGAGATTGGGGATCAGAGTGACAACCCCCGATCTGAGCTGTTGTCATGGTGCCTAGACATTTTGTGTGACAATAGACCAAACGGAGAATGCGGACCCAGGGGGGAGAAATGATGAATGGGGTTATAATGAGTGGAAAGGGGGCAATATATGTGGATGAAGGAGCTAGACCACACAACCAAAATCAAGGTTTCCCATGAAATACCATCCCTAAAGCCAAATGGTCAGTAAAAGAGATCCCACGGGATTAGAATCCAAGGTTAATATCCAAAAGGGTTCTAGGGGACAAGAGCACAGACCTAGGCCATTCTTTTTGCCAAATCCCCCCATTAATCCATGCCCAGAAGTATCCATGATAAGCAAATTACAATACTCAATTACCAAATGAGAAGGCATACCTTTAGGTTTGGGAGGCCCACCTTCAAACACACAATCATCGAAGATCGATGAGGGACCACATGGCTGACTCAGTTGGCGGAGAAAAGACACAATGAGCTAGTTGGTGGTTGCAAGGGGTCGTTGACTACCGGCTGAGGACCATCTTGGAGAAAAATGTTCTCCTAGGGATATCACCCACAAAATGGTGGGTAACAATGACCACTAGGCAACAAGCACAATATCCATCCAATCAAGGAGAAGTGAGATTCCTCCAACCAAAGATCTCCATCAAATGATGTAATGCTATGAAGAGAAGGGGCTCCATGAAGATGAATCCCCCCCTAGTCGATCCAAAAGCTCCAAGGAAACAATATCAAATCTTCATCAATATGATGAAACTCACAATATGAAACCTCATACAATTTGAGGTGTAAAACCTAGCACAGAGCCCAAGGTTAAGGTTCAGCTAGTGATTGACAATAAGTCTTAGTTCAGACTTTGGTTTGAGTTTTGCTTTATGTTTCATAGGAACCATGTAGAGAAGTCACATTTGTACACAAAAGCATACGTTTTAAAGTTAAATGATATAGCTTAACAAAAAATTCCAAAGTTTAACTAATTGGCTACATAGGATAGGGCAGGTTAGAGGACATTGGCATGTCGCTAAACTGCAACAAGGGTTTTTTTGCCTCTTACTATCATGTATGGAAGTAAGCTTGGTTGAATTGGAACTTGCATGTGATCCAAACCTGGGTAGCCTCAGCGATGACCTAGTTAAGGAAGAACAGAGGTTCCAAGAGGGAGATTGGGTGAAATTGCCCTTGGACTTGGAGTAGGTCTATAAACTGCCTGTAGTTGGCCGATTACAATTGGGTTTGCTATGGACTTGAGAAGCTCATGAAGCACTAGCCATGTGGTAGGAGTGGTAACATATTTGAGGGTGTTAATGACCCTAAAATAAAGATTGTCCATGTTTTCCAGGAATTCCATTGATCTCTTGAGCCATTGCTCTAAATGCAGCAATTGCTTAATGAGGTAGGAGGCAAATGGTTTTCTCTTGCTTCGATGAAAAAAAGGATAGGGCAGGTTACAAGTCCATAGAGAGGGGAGGAAAGGGGAGTCAATGGGAAAAGATTCCCTCTCGTCAACTCATGAACTCACCATCACCTTGATCATCTGTGCCCGTATTAATACGTTGGGTGTTTTTTTACGACACATACACCTAATGCAAAGGAAGGTATATATTTGAAATGGAAGCCCTCTTCTTTACTCATTATCCAGGATTTTGAAGAATCTCCATGTCTGAAACCCATCTTCCAAGCCTGCACCATTTTCATAAAAACTTGTGCGTTGTTTGGTCGTGAATAAGTCAGACCATTGATGGTTGGTAAGAGACAACATTTCACTGTTTTGATAGGGAATTTTGTGGCTATAGAGAAAGAACTTATAGGCTGATGAAGGTGAATCCTCAAGGCTGCACAACCACATCATGTCTCCCAAAAGAAAATAGTGCCCCATACTCTTCTTGTTTGCTTGATAACCTTGCTGGAATGGATTTCCCGAGGGAGTGAATGCATAGAATGGAAATCTCTGAGCTTGTCTTACGAAATATGGCTGAGGGGCAGATGTCCATTGATTGACTGAATGTTGGTTGAGGTGCCCAGAAGAGACCAAGCTATGTGTTTCATGTAAGTGTCCGAATTTGGCAGTCTGGTAGAACTGTGAGTTTGGTGTAGTGAGAGATAAAGCCTTAGGCCGCCTTCGCTACTGTGGCCCTGTAGCCTGGCTTTGGGGTATTGCCCAGACCAGATGCTTATGACTGGGAGGTAAATTGCTCCTATCTAGCCAATTCCATGGACGGAATTTAATGACATATAAGTGTTAAGCTCCATTAAGTTCTTCCAACTATAACCTACAGTTATGGAACTGAACTGCAGTCTTTCCTTAATTTAAGGGAACCAACTGCAGTAATTTCCTTATATTCAGGAAATCAACTGCAGTTAATTAATTTTCTGGTTGGAGCTTCTGAAGTGGTCCATTACTCCATCTGGAGTTCTCTACCTTGATCTGTGGAACAGCTGACACATAGCCATTAGAAGCTTGATGGAAGCTTCGCTATAAATTCATCTGATTGGTCCCCAAGCTAGCATCTCAATCCCCTTCAGTTGTTTACACCATCTAGCTGAGAGAGCATAGCTTGGAAGTGCCTTCAGATTTTCTGTGACTTTTATTTTGCTTGGATTGAAGCTGGAGTGCTGTTTCAGTGAAGAAGCAAGTGGACTGTGGTCAGCAAGAGCGTCATCAATGGCTGGAGGTAATCTTGGCATTGAAGTTTAATTTTTAGATTCAAAGTATTCAGATTCTGCATGTAGAATCGCTGTAATAAAACTCTAACATTTGGTATCAGAGCTTCCGTATATCTCTGCCTTGATGTGTTCTGCGTATTTATATCTTTCCTTTTATATGATTGAAGCCTGGCATTTACATTCAAGGGTAATTTATGTGCGTGTTTTCGAATTGTGCAACAATGTACATAAATTGAAGGGCTTCGAGTATTTAGAATCGTTGCAAATTTTTCAGATTCCTGCTATAATGACCGTGCTTTGATTAAGAGCCGCCAAAATTGTTGATTTATCTGTTACTTGACACTGTTTTTGCTGTTAAGAATCCTGTTAACGTGAGTTGAACTAAATCTAAATTTCATTACAGCAATTCAGGACCTGATTGAGCGCTGTAAAACGTTGTTGATTTATGTGTTATTTGACACTGTTTTGCTGTCAAGAATCTTGTTAACTTGAGCTGAACTAAATTTAAATTTCATTAAGCAATTCAGAACTTACCTTTTAATGACCCAACATTTTGTTCGTAAAAGTGTTAGGCTGATTACTCCATTTTATAGTGTTGAGGCGAAATTGCCTTGGCCACGTCCCTAGCGTGCTGTTGCGTGTACTCGCGCTGTGGAGAAACCAGCCATGATATTATGTTAATGTGTTTGTTTCCTGAGAACAATGGTTGGGTTCGCAAACAAGCGCATCTTGGATTGATTAAGTTTGATTAGTGTTGAGTATGTATGTATATTTAGATTAAGTTTGATTACTGTTGAGTATGTGTGTGTATTTATACCCATCAAGTGCCATTGTATGAGATACTGGCGAGCGTCGAGCAGTACTGAGACAAGTAATGTTCCAGTACTATGAGGGTTATTTTATACCTCTTGATCTGGTATTGATCTTTATTGGCTGATAATTTCTTCACATGTTTGTCTCTGGTGCTTTTGCTGGGTTGTCTCGCTTGGGTTTATGCATATCAGAGGTCCTACTTAATAACTATTTAATCTAGCTATTATTTCAATGATTTTATGTATAACCCACAGTTATAAGAAATTTGTTACACGAGTTCAGCAAGCTTCTCATTTCCACAGACTGCTAAGAAATTATATTATGGAATGGCTAAGGCTTTTGCGAATATCATTGATTTCCGCACTAATTTGCCTTAGCCATTGGGGGTTAACGCCTAAATTGGTGCATCAAATCACCTCTTACATAACAAGATTACAATTGTACAGTTTTTTTTGATACTGGACTGCTGCTTTTGAAATATTTGGTAAATTTTTATTTTATAATCTATATATTTTAATTAATTAAAGATTTAGGAAGCAAAGGGGAGGGCTGTTTTTTCCTGTTATCATTTTGGGCCATGGTTTGCAAGATACAGGGGAGTTTGCCTTATTTTATCACAAGCCTCCTTTTGAGTTTACGTGTTTGTGTGGTGTATGATCTATCATGATTTTAGCCCAGCAATTAATGTTAACTCTCATAAGATAAGATAATCTCGCATAATATTCTAGATACTCCAAGTATGTTCCTTGGGCTTAACAAATGTGCATCTTTTCAAGCTTGGTTATTTACGATTATAATTGCAAAAGTTGACATGGATATCAGTTTATGACACTGGTTTGGACCAAGTTTAATTGACAATAAAGAGTTATATTGTCGACTCAGCTTAAGGAATTTGCGGATGGAGCCGAAGAGGATTTGCTCGACTCTTTATTCCTCATGTTATTAAATGTCCTGGCGTATTAGGTTTATAGGTCTCCTCTGCACAAGCTCAGGTTTAAATTCACACAATATCAATGATTGATTGCCGGAGAATAAAGGCTTTTCATGTTTTTCCGAGATTATTTACACTTCTGTTGGCTACTTGCAATAGTGATTAATCCTTTTTGTAAGTTGCTTGCACTGGTGAAAGTCCTTTATTTTAGTTATTTAAGGCCGACAACTGTCCTGTATGAATGGGCTCGTCGTTCTTCTGAAGGCCTCGAGGTTTTGAATATTTTTATCTGAGATCCTTTAAAATTAATGTAATATTAAAGACTAAGTATCTCATTTTGATTCTTTTTTGGTGATGAAGCAATTAAGCTTTATTCTTGAAATTAATGTGAAAGAATAGCTTGTTTGCTTTTATGTTTGTTTGTTTTATAAACTTAAGGATGGAGCCTGAAGTCAAG